>JABEVN020001756.1:0-23748 GCA_013146195.2 Codonopsis lanceolata | reverse complement strand
ATAACAGTGTATTAATTCCAAAACAAGAATTGGTTTTAATACTACTAGGAGGAAAGGGAGCTCTGATGCGCTTGGCGCGCATAGGATCACCACATTTACTGAAATGTACCAAGGGTTTCAACATCTTTGAAGTCGTCCAGGCATGACCCAATCTTTTGTGCCAAAGCAGTGACTTAAGCGAAAAAATTTGAATGAGTTCCCCGGTTTCCACGGGCTCAAGCAATATAGACCATCGCGACATTTACCCACTCTAATCGGGTTCCTCGTAGTTAAGTCTGTATAACAGTCAGAAAAAATGTGACGCACAATTAAAATATTTCGTTAATTTGCTATGAGAAAGTAAATTGCACTTAAAATCTAGAACATTCAAAACATTTTGAACTTTTAACCCATTTGGCAAACATGCTTTGCCAACCCCTTTCAGCACTTGTCTCCATTAGGTATTTTGACCGGCATCGAATCTGGTTTCGTTTGCTCCTCTAGGATCCTTTCATCATAAGTGATATGTTCGTTGCTCGAGTCAATCACCGGGGCTCATCAAGATGAAACTTATCGGCCCGGTAGGCGGTGGGGCGATCTGTCCGTGAAGCTTGAATGAAGCAACATCTTCTGCGGCATTGAATGAAGCCACATCTTCTGATATCTTCTCTCTGATGTGCACGATCGGTGTTGCATCTTGTGATGGTGTCAAAGGAAGTGGGCTTGACTGTAATCTGCATTAGTTGCCTTAGGACTCACCTTTCCTTCGCTCCCCCTTTTACGTACACCGATAGGATTGACCTTGAAAGGCGCCGCATCCTTGAAGTTCGGTCATAGTGAACAACGACAAAGAGGGTGACGGCTGAAACTAGGCGGCAAAGATATGGTTTAGGGTTAGGTTAATGAGAACCTGCTCTGATACCATGTAAAATAAGAATTGGATTGAAAGACACATTCTTTCATTGAGTAAAAAGAATATATATACAACCCTAAACTTGCGGAACAACATATAAACAAGATACACAATATCTCCTAAAATATATACAAGATATCCTAATAATGGTAGGAATATGTTGCTGTAAATAAAATGATGCACGCAATGAAGCATTATCCAGTACATCACTGCAACATCTCCATCAATTAACCCATATTTTATTGACCTACTCAAAGTTTTTAAATCAATATCCATCGAAAAGCAAAACCAATCCAGTCAACTGTGCAAGCAAAACTAATCCATTATATCTAGGGGATTAGTAACAATAGAACACAGAGTCTGCTTTAGAATGAATTTGTAAAATACAAAATTATGATTAAAAATTGTAATTTTTTCTCTAATGTAATGTAAAAATCAAACAATAAAGTTACAGCCCTAGCTTTGTTACAAATTGCATGTTCAAATAACAAATTCTAATTACTATTTAGAGGTTCCAAAGTCTTTAAGAGGCCAGCTTATTTAATTATTTAATTTAATTTCCTTGACTTTTGCTAGTGGATTACATTGTTGAACCTGAAGGGTATCACAAAAGATTAGAAGTCCAATGAATCAATGATATTGTGAAGTGATTAGAAGATCAATCTAGCAAGGTTTCACAAAATATTTAGGGTTCATACACAATAAGAAAGAGCTAATCCATTGATTATAAGCCATAGAGATCAGAATTATAAGGTATTCCCTTAGACATTTTACTTGCGATACCTATGTTAGAGAATAGCTTTTTTTGGAAGTCAATTATGTTAAAATGTATGAAAATGTCGGAATAGCTTTCATTTTTTGAGTTTATGTTGAATCTTTTCATCTGGTTGAGATTCAACTCTAAGATCAGTGTCTTTCGAAAATGAATCATCATTAGATGGTTCATCATTATTTGTTGATTGAGATCTTTCCTTGTCAATCGTTATCGTAGTTTCTTTATCTTCTGACAAGACATTTTGGCTAGAATCAACCGATTGAACTTCCTGGACAACCTCAATACCTTCATCAGCAAGTGGTGCAGAAGAACTCTCCTTAGAAGGTATGTAAGAAGTCTCATTGATAAGGTCACCAATTGAAGTTGGTGAAACAGATTCTACACTGGTGACAGCAGTTGAGACTTCCCCTTAACCGACGTCATGTCTCAACTCATTATCAGAAGACATCCTAAATAAGGGAGCAACTGATATGGAGCTATCACCATCACCATTGTGTCACTAATGTAATACCTTGGAAGAGGCATTCATATATATTTAGACGCATAGGGAAGAGGAACATGATAATTCAAATAATGGTTTAAACATAATCTTTTTCTTTCTCAGTCGGATATATGACTAGAGCTCCAACACATGATTTCAGCTTCTAGCACAAGGCTATGTTTTCTACACTTCCTCCTTCAAGTCTTATTAATTAAGCTGTGCAAGGAAGATGAAAAATCAATATATGCCACTAGCTCCAGTCTCACACTAATACCCTCATTCAATATTTAACTTGCATTTTGAGTTTTTGACAGAGTTTGGCCTCTTCCCAAAACCTTGTTCTCTGATCTAGGAATTTTTAGTGCATGCCTTCTCTTTCATCTTTTAAAAGCTTGGAAAGAAAATAAAATAGTCATAGTCGCCGTTGGGAGAAGAAGCTAAGACTGAAAAATTCCTCGGGATCAGACTTAGGTTAGGGAGGAGGAAAAGGATCTCCATCACTTATAGAATTATATCGGAACAAATCCCATTGTGAGTCTATTTATGCCCAAATAGTGTTAAAGACATAACTACCAGTACTTCACACACAAGATTACATATCACACTTGTAGTAAATTGGCCTACAAATCTTACTTATAGACTCGTATAGCTGTTTCTCATAACACATAAACTACCAGATAGTAACTTATATAACTAGCTGCTGATCAGAACTAGTATACCATCCCTTCTTCTATTATATGATATATGATTAAAAGAACCTGCACTCGAAGTCTTGAGAATAGCAAACAAATGATGAGATTGATCAGAAGTATTGAAGTAAGTCTTTCTTCGATGCCCTTCGCTTAAAACATGCCTTTATTTCCTTGAAAATTTAGAGCATTCTACTTTGCGATTCCTACTCCTACTACTTTCATTTTCTTTTTTTCCGATACTTACATGCAGTGAGTTACTTACGGTCTTCTTTAGGATGAGTCCTAGATGTGGTATTATAGATTCAAATAACAAAAGAGAGGGCAGGGGAATTGAGGGGATGTAGAACAAAGAATTACAAACCTATGCCCAATTCCTTTAGAAGGAAAATATTGCGTTAAAGGAAAGAAAAGAATCGTACCACGCTCGCATCTCATCAACTCTATATATATCTCGTTAAGCGTGTTGATATGGGAATAATGTTGGTTTTTTCTTAGTGGGGTCACAAATTGAGCAGGGTTTCGGGAAAAAAATTGAGCGGGGTCCCTCCTTAAATGGTGATGTTTTGTAGTGTTTAATGAAATTAGTTCAGTCCCCTGCCCCCTAAATATAAGCCTACCGCTCGCCCCTATCAATCGATACAATTCTCATACCATGCCCTCATCTCATCAACTCTAGATACTCAAGCATGCTGGCAGTGGGTGTTATACTTTTATACATGCATGAGTTCCAAACATAAAAACATTTTATAGAAACTCATGATACTTTAATACACCCAAAACCTTAGAACACATAATTCTCACGATTTAATGTACAAGAATATGTAATGGAAACTAACCTGGATTCATGATGTCGACTTTAATTTTTCGGCAGTTATGGAAGCGGTATTTTCGACCTTGCCTTGTACTTTAATTTCCACTTGATGGCAAAAAGAATTTTCCTTTAATTTCCCATTTATTTTTGGAGACTATTTTCTTCGTAACTCGTAACTACGATTTTCATTTCTCTCCAATTTCTTTGATTTTCCTTCTAGTTCTTTGGCTATTGCGGCAGATCCCTTATATAGGGAATAGATCACATATAACTATGAAGTCTCTTAGTGATTAAGAAATCTTAATCACTAAGAGTCCAAGCCGCCCACATGCCAAAATAAAGGAAATGACGACGTGATGATGAGGTCAATGATCATTATCTCTAATGAGAAATATATATACACACATGTATCCATTATTATGTATATATTACGTATAATTTTTAAAGGCACAGGAAGAGGGAGTACCACTTTAAGCTTTAACATAATTTTATTCTCACTTAACCATCGAAGTGAGACACTTTACATGTTAAAACTTTATTTTCCATTAATTCATATGGGTCACATTACGGGATAAATCTAACATTCTCCCACTTGGCCCATATGACGATTTAAGGATTTAACAACTTTAAGTGTATACAACGTTAAATCCACTTTAAGGTCAATTTGACTTTCTTTTAATTAAGTCAAACTAATTGGATCATGGCGGTTACACATCATTTAAATTGATATGTTTCCTTCCAAGTATCACAAATTAATTCAACTCATCTTTAACATTAATGAGGTAAAACATAAGCCTCAACTTTACTGTCTTCAAAGAATACTAAATCCTTTCTTACATTAGAACGTACAATGTAAATAAGCAGAAACATAAAACATACACATGAGCTCAGAGTGTCATAACCTAAAGAGCAAAACAACTGTTATGTATATATATATATATATATATATATATATATATACACATACATGCTCATTATGTTAACAAGGACTTTTCCATGATACCCATCCTATCGACATGACCATGAAATGTCTTAGGTGGTAATCCTTTAGTTAACGGATCCGCTATCATTAAGTCGGCGCTAATATGCTCTATAGACACTCTTTGTTTCTGCACTTCTTCTTTAACAACCAAGTACTTTAATTCCATATGTTTAGCACCTTTAGAGTACTTGTCGTTCTTAGAGAAGAAAATAGCTGTGGAGTTATCACAATAAATTCTCAGCGGCTTAACTATGCTGTCGACAATTCCAAGCCCTGAGATAAAATTCCGCAACCACAATCCATGAACCGTGGCCTCAAAGCATGCCACAAATTCGGCTTCCATAGTGGGCGTAGCAATGACATTGCTTTCCACTCCTCCATGAGGCGCTCGCCCGGCTAAAAGGAACAAATAGCCAAATGTTGACTTTTGGTGTCAACACATCCGGCATAATCAAAATCTGAATAACCGACTACATTGAGGTGATCAGACCTCCTGTAAGTGAGCATGTGATCTTTGGTGCCTTGTAAATACCGAAGAACTTTCTTTGCGGCCTTCCGTGGTCTATTCGGGATTACTTTGATACCGACCCGGCATTCCAACAAAGGCGATATCGAAGTCGTACAGAGTGCGTGCATACATTAAACTCCCAACCACTGAAGCATATGGAATAGAGTTCATTTCCTTCCGTTCCAAATCATTTATGGGACATTGCATTAGACTAAACTTGTCCCCTTTCTGTATTGGAACTATCCCAGCTGAACAATTCTCCATTTTGAATCTCTCTAAAACTTTATCAATATAGGCCTTTTGAGACAATCCTAACAATCCATGTGACCTGTCACGGAATATTTCTATTCCTATCACATAGGATGCCTCACCCAAATCTTTCATTTCAAAGTTTTTTAGAGAAATTCCTTTACGTCATGTAACATTCCAATATCATTTGCGGCAAGCAATATGTCATCAACATACAAACCAATAGTATGAACTTGCTCCCACTAACCTTCATGTAGATACACCGATCAACGGTGTTCTCCAGTGAAACCATAAGATGTAATGGTATTATTGAACTTGAGATACCATTGACGGGAGGCCTTTGTTTCGAGTCCATATATTGATTTCTTTAATTTACACACTAAACTTTCTTTTCCTGTGGTCACAAACCCTTCTGGCTGGTCCATATAAACTTCCTCTTCCAACTCACCATTTAGAAAAGCGGGTTTAACATCTAATTGGTAAAGCTCTAAATCATAATGAGCAACCAAAACCAAAACAATTCTTAAAGAGTCCTTCTTAGATACTGGGGAGAAGGTCTCTTTATAGTCAATGCCATCCTTTTGTGTATAACCCTTAGCTACAAGTCGGCCTTATACCTTTCGATGTTACCTTCGAGTCATGTTTGGTCTTAAAGACCCATTTACAACCGACTCTTTTAGAACCTTCACGTAACTTCTACTAAGTCCCAAACCTCATTGTCATACATCGACTTAATTTCTTCTTTCATGGCATTGAACCACTTTTGAGTATTACTATTCACCGCTTGACTAAATGAGGCGGATCTTTATTAATGCTCAAGTCACATTCATGCTCAAGATTGTACACCACATAGTCATCGGGGAATAGCGATCTTTTACGCCTTACGGATCGTCTTAAAGCTACTTCTGTTGTGGTTCATTAATATCTTGCTCGTTGTGGCGGTTCATCTATAATATTCTCATTTTGTGGGTTTTGAACATTAACCTGTTGTTCTGGTATGTTGTTTGACTGTGACACAACAATTGGAACAACAACTTCAATAGGAATATCGGGTAATGACATTTCTACCCGAATTTCCTGTATGTCAATTTCACGTGGTTTCCCACTCCTACTGATTGAGCCATTTTCTATGAACCGAGCATTTCCTGACTCAACAATTCTCGTACTATGGTTAGGACAATAGAACCTGTACCCCTTAGAGTTTTCAGGATAGCCAATAAAATATCCTTTGTCCAGCATCAAGTTTCTTTTCATGTGGATTATATACTCTTACTTCATTTGGCAACCCCAAACATGAAGATGCCTTAAAGCGGGTTTCCTACACGTCCATAACTCATAAGGTGTTTTAGGGACAACTTTACTAGGAACCCGACCTATTGAGGAGATACGCAGCGGTCTTTAATGCATGCATCCACATTGATAGGGGTAAGGAACAATCATTTAACATACTCCTAACCATATCCATTAATGTACGATTTCGTCTCTCAACAACACCATTCTGCTGATGAGTCCCGGGCATTGTATATTGTGCACAAATGCCACGACTTTCAAGGAACTTGGCAAATGGACCTGGACATTGTCCCTTTTCAGTAAAATTTCCATAATATTCACCACCTCTATCTGATCTCACTATTTTCACTTTCTTATCTAACTGCCTTTCCACTTCATTTATGAACACCTCGAGGATGTTCCTTTGAATGAGACTTTTCATGCGGTAGATAAGCGTAACCATAACGTGAGTAGTCATCAATAAAGGTAATGAAATCTTGTTCGCCGCTCCAACTTGGAGCGTCGAAAGGACCACAAATATCGGTGTGTATCGGCCCAGAAAGGTGAGTGCTTCTTGTGGTGATTTCTTTCTTGTGGTTTTAGTCGCTTTCCTTTAATACATCCACACATTCGTTCCGGTCACTAAAATCAATTGAGGAAGAATTTCACTTTTCATCAACCTCAATAACCTTTCTTTGGAAATGTGACCCAATCTTTGATGCCACAAGTAAGCTGAACTTTCATTTGGTGTACTACGTTTAGTGCCCACATTACTTTCAACATGAAACAAAGTTTCAGTAAAATCGTTATTGAGATTTATACGATAAAGTGCGTCATACAACTTTCCTGACCCATAAAAACAGTTATTTTTGTACAACAAAAAACTACCTTACAAATCTCAAAACGATAACCCATTATATCGGCTTCCCTCTTGAAACAAGATTTCGGCACATTCAGGTACATAGAGACATCTTTCCAGGTTTAAATGACACCCAGTGTCCAAAAGCAACCTATAAGTCCCTATGCCCTCTATTCTTGCCTTCATCCTGTTTCCCATAAACAAATCTTGCTCATTTCGTTTATGGGTTGGATCGCATCTTGAATCCTGCATAACATGAGACACATGAGTAGTTGCACCAGAATCTAACCACCAGGTATTAATAGGAATTTTTATAAGATTCGATTCGAAACACACAGAAAGATAATATGTACCTTTCTTTTCGAACCATTCCTTTCGTATAGGACAATCGGCCTTTACGTGTCCTTCTTTGTTACAGAAGAAACACTTAACTTTCTTTTTCTTGATTTGGCCCTCAGAAACCTTTATTGGGGCCTTATCACTTTTCTTGCCTTTGTCCCATTTACCTGGTTTAAACTTGCTGCTGCTAGCACTATCATAAAGTATGAGGTGGATGGAGTGATCTTTTATTTTCTTTAATCTCCCTTCCTCCTGTACTAACATGGCCTTTAACTCTTTAAAGTTCCATTTATCTTTCATGGTGTTGTAATTCACCTGGAACTGGCCAAATTCAACAGGAAGTGAATTCATTATGAACTGTACAAGAAAGCTATCACTCACATCCATTCCCATAGTCTTTAACTTTGCTGCTAGGTTGGACATCTCTGTTACATGATCATGAATTGACTTTGACCAATCAAATTTCTTTGTAGTCAATTCACCCATTAGATTGCTTACAATGGATTTATCAGCAAGATCCGACTGGGAATATTCTTTAACCTTCAGCATGAACTCTCTAGCATTTTCAGTCTTTGGCATCGATGGCTTAATATTTTCAGCCATAGTCATTTTCATAAGGTTCAAACTCAGCCTGTTAGACCGCTCCCAAATCCCATAGATGGATTTGTCATCTTCTGAGCTAGTCTGCGTAATGGCTGCGGGCTTTTCATCGATACTATAGCCATGTCGGATCCATAACACCCGGTGTAAAGCGGATTTGTTCGAACCGATGCGTATAGTTTAGCCCGTTGAACTTAACAACTGAACTTCCTGATGCGAAAAGACTTAATGAGGCTGCAAAACATTATACATGCTCAACCATTAACGCTTTGAGTTGACTTTACTAAATTCAGAAATTGTCATGAACTTTAAGCATGTATTTAAGTTTACATTTGGGTAAGCCTTAAACACATAAACAATTTAATCGATGTCATATAATAGAAACTTTAATGGATAATCATATCACACAATAGTCAAATAGGTTGTCTATCTTTGGATATACACCATATTTAACCAAGGTACAATGATTAGTCCCTTTAATGATATAGACTAGTTGCAATGGTCCGTCTTTGGACGACCTTCTAGCAATTAGTCTATAAATCAATTGTTCAATCAACTTTTCTTGTCATTTTAGAGGCATCTCTGTACTCATGAACAACTGATATAAAATTAATTTAATGTATTAAACATTTCATTCAGCCAGACCACTTTGGTGACTAACAAGCTATTAATGTCTTAACAATAAATTATACTTTCATATTTCAAGCTTTTAACATAACAATAAATTTTAATTTAGCAAATAAAAACATAATATCTAATTTGTTCTGCAAATTTTCGGTAAAGCTTGAAATTCAACATAACCGGTGTTAAACACCCAATTAATATTGCGCAAAACTTTACTGCACAAAATATAATTTTGCTCCAAACAGTACAAGGGCAACAAAATATTACATGTACAATTACAGTACAAACTTTACAGTCAAAATATAATACACTTAATCGGAGAAATTATGAGTTCACAACCTTAAGCTCTGATACCACATGTTATACTTTTATACATGCATGAGTTCCAAACATAAAAACATTTCATAGAAACTCATGATACTTTAATACACCCAAAACCTTAGAACACATAATTCTCACGATTTAATGTACAAGAATATGTAATGGAAACTAACCTGGATCCATGATGTCGACTTTATTTTTTCGGCAGTTATGGAAGCGGTATTTTCGACCTTGCCTTGTACTTTAATTTCCCCTTGATGGCAAATAGAATTTTCCTTTGATTTCCCATTTATTTTCGGAGACTATTTTCTTCGTAACTCGTAACTACGATTTTCATTTCTCTCCAATTTCTTTGATTTTCCTTCCAGTTCTTTGGCTATTGCGGCAGATCCCTTACATAGGGAATAGATCACATATTACTATGAAGTCTTAGTGATTAAGAAATCTTAATCACTAAGAGTCCAAGCAGCCCCCATGCCAAAATAAAGGAAATGACGTGATGATGATCATTGACTTTGGTCAATGATCATTATCGCTAATGGGAAATATATACACACACATGTATCCATTATTATATATATATTACGTACAATTTTTAAAGGCACAGGAAGAGGGAGTACCACTTTAAAACTCTCAAGCTTTAACATAATTTTATTCTCACTTAACCATCGAAGTGAGACACTTTACATGTTAAAACTTTATTTTCCATTAATTCATACGAGTCATATTACGGGATAAATCTAACAGTGGGACCATGTTCGTATTTTTTTCTATCATGTACCAATTGATTAGGCCTCGAGCTATCAATGGAAGTTGTGATGACGATCTAGATAATTCATTCATGAGCACTTGAAAAAAAATGGTTTATATGGTGTGAATGTGTCTATTTTTCAAATCTCACACGATATACTTTTTCACCATATACCAACCTGAGATCTTTGATCCTAATATATATACAAAAACAAAGTTCATATATGATATTCTTTAGTCAAATTAAGACTAAGAAGTTATCTCTTTATATTGCGCTAGAGTACACAGGATATACATGAAAGTTATGGTAGGAATCTTCTCAACATTTTTTTAATTTGGAAGGAAGGTTAGCACAAAAAAACCCCAAGTTTTTGTTTCATGCCCCTCTCAAAATAGTCAAAACGATGGCACTAGCGATTATAAAACAATTACATAAACATAACGTGATCGTAGAAAAAACGATGAAAAAAGCAATCGTAAAAAAGAAGATTAGGTGATGGTTTAAAAAACCATCGCAACCAATTCAAAAGTGATGGCTCTAGCGATTGTAAAGTAAAAGAAGATTAAGTGATGGTTTCAAAAGCCATCGCAACCAACAATCGCCAAAAAGTAAATTTTTATATTTTCTTTTCCTATTTTTATTTTATGTTTTATGAATGCGATAGCAGAACCATCGCTCGTCTTTACTCAAATTTTGCAACTACAAATGCAATCGTTTATTTACAAAAACCATCACATTATCCTACCATTTTCTACAGGGCCTATTTTCTTTGCCAATTCCCTCAAAATATTCGAAGGTGATGACACTAAAGATGGTAAAACAATCGCATATACATTATGTGATTGCATAAACGCGATAGAAAAAGATTATCGCAAAAGAAAAGATTAGGTGATTGTTTCGAAAACCATCGCAACATATAATCGGAAAAAAGATTTTCTAGTAGTAGGTGGCTTAATTTGACCTAACAAATGAACTCATAACGAATGCTCCTCAATGTGGAACTGAGTGGCTCTTGCAGTAACGGAACAAAACTTCTTGGGGGTCTTTACTCTTTATTGAGGGCTTTTGAATAGAAATAGAGATTTTTTTGGTCTTTTTGTTACGCAACAGAATTAGTCAATGTTAGGTTGTTTGTCCAAATTAAGCTTTTACTTGGTTGACTTATGTCATTATCAAGTTTTCTTTAAAGATGTCATTTGACATACTTATCATATATATACTAAGACTTTCGGGACCACCCCTCACATTAGATCTCTCCTAGTTCGTCTTTGTTTCCTCAGCCATAGGCTAAATCCTCACCTGTGGCTGTCAATCGGATCTGTTTTATTATATTAACTAGGTTGTGATACATGGCTGACTTAGTATTGTTTTTAAAACTTAATTTTGTAGATAGAATCGGTAAGTTATTTGAATGAATCAATAATAGTAAGATGTCTACATAATTAATAAATTAAAAAATAAACATAAGATCACATTGAATCATCAAACTTAAAATTCATGCGAATTTTGTAGATATAATCTGTAAGCTATTTCGCAGTGCTTGTTTGTGATGTTGGCGGAACACGTTTAATCAAATTAGATAAAATCTATTTTAAATTGACCGAGTTTTGGTAAAATAATGAAAATTTAAAAACTTCTACCATGAAAATTGAGGAGTCTTAATCAAATGAAACTTGTCTAAATCAAATGTGATAAAATCTATCTGGTACAAACCGATTTTGTCAGTAAAAAATGGTAAATAAAAAATAAAAAAAAACTTTTACCATGAAAATTGAGGAGTTTTAATCCATTGAAACACGTCTAAATCAAATGTAATAAAATATATCCGTAAAAGAAATTACCAAGAAAAATTGGAGTACTAATCAAGTGAAATACGTTAAAATAAAATGTGATAAAATCTATATGATATTAACCAATTTTGATAGCAAAAAATGGTAAAAAAAAAAAAAAAAAAACTTTTACCATGTATAAAGGAGACACCGGTTTTAAAATCTATCCGATTTTAATTTTTTGCAGCAATTTTTTTATATAGATATATTTAGTACATTATGCACGATTTTAATATTTTTTTTTCCAAAAATTGTTTATAATAAGATGATTTTCTAAACTTGTAATAGATAATTAAATTTTGTAATTAGAATAATTTGAAGAAAAAAAAGAAAAAAAGGTAAATATTCAAAATTGATCATATAGTCATGTAATTGAAAGATTAAAATATATGAGAATTGATAAAATCTATCCACACAAAAAAATTATCATAAAAATTTGGAGTCCTAATCAAGTAAAACACATTTAAATCGAATGTTATAAAATATATCTGATATTAATCGATTTTGTCAGCAAAAAATAGTAAAAAAAACTTTTACCATATATAAAGGAGACATTTGTTTTAAATCTAACCGGTTTTAATTTTTGGTAGGAGAATAAAAAGTACAGTATGCATGATTTTAATAATAAGATGATTTTTTAAACTTGTAATAAATAGTTAAAAAAATTAATTAGAATAATATGTAATTGAAATATTAAAATCTTTGAGCACGGGTAAAATCTATGTGCAAAAATCACTTTTACTATAAACATTTAGAGTCCTAATCAAGTGAAACGTGTTTAAATCAAATGTGATAAAATATATCTCGTACTAACTGATTTTGGTAGCAAAAAATAATTAAAAAAACTTTTACCATATATAAATGAGGTACTGATTTTAAAATCTATCATTTTTTAATTGTTTGCAGTAAAAAAATAAAAAAAATTACAACTTCACAAGAATGTAACACGTGGAAGCACAAAATTCCTTTAAAACTTTAAGTCTTCAATAGAAAGTCGTCATGTGACAGCAACAACTTATATTTTAATAATAGTTAATCGATAATTAATAGATTAGTAATTAATAATTAATAAATATAGATTTGTAGAAGAATAAATAATATATAATTATCCCAGTGGATAATTTGTATGAATTAAAATTATGAAAATGAAAAGAGATGGAAATTGAAGAGTTTTAATCAAATTAAACTTGTATAAATTACATAGGATAAAATCTAGTTTAATTAAGTGATATTTGAAAAAAAATAGGGATAAGTGTACCATTAGTCCCTGAACTTTGGCCGAAGCCATCATTAGTCCCCAAACTTCAAAAAGTTTCACCACTGACCTAAGTAGGCCTTTTTTGCTCATCGGAGGTCCCTAGCCCTAACGCCGTTAGTTTATTTCCGTTAAGTGAACATGTGCCACTCACATGCACAAAATAAGGGGGTTATGTGTAACTTAATCAAAGTAAGGGGGTAATGTGAAATTTTTAAATCCAAAAGAAAGTCTTAGCGAAAATCTTCTATACTGAGACTGGATCAAAGTCTTAGCGAAAGTCCAAAAGAAAGTCTTAGCGAAAGTCTTAACGAAGTGGAATAGCCCACAACAGCAACATCTCGTCCGGCATTGAATGGCCGGTTGACCCTCCGTCCGATTCGCCCGAGAATCGCATGCGGTTGGCCGAATTGAAATTAAAACCGAACCCTACTTGTCCATTTACCGTCCCCTAAGAATTAGCTAGACATAAGCTGGAATCAAGTGCGAAAAGGCATTAAAGGCCGCCCAGAGTTTTTTTTCGAGCAATGCGGCGGCGAGGACGATGAGTGATGAGGATGATATTATGGAGGATGATGTGGCCTGCGAAATGAGTACACGTTTTTCTTGAATTTGTTGACGGAGGAGAGTGAAGTGAAGAGTTATTTAAAGAAGAATTGTGGCGGTGGGGGTGACTTTTGTTGTCCGGTTTGCGATGGCGGAGAGAAATTTGGGAAGAGGTTTAAGGATTGTTTGGCATTGATTCAGCATTCGGTTACTATAGCTAAGACTAAGAAAAGGAGAGCACATAGAGCATACGGGCAGGCTATTTGTAAGGTTCTTGGTTGGGAAATCGACCAGCTTCCTTCTATCGCTTCAAAAATTTCTTTTTTACTGAGACTGGATCATCTGATCATCTAAGCGAAAATCTTGCTAGCATGTTCCAGCTCCTTTTTTAAAATTTCTTTTGGATTTAAAATTTTCACATTACCCCCTTACTTTGATTAAGTTACACATAACCCCTTATTTTGTGCATGTGAGTGGCACATGTTCACTTAACGGAAATAAACTAACAAGTAGGGGCTAGGGACCTCCGATGAGCAAAAAAGGCCTACTTAGGTCAGTGGTGAAACTTTTTGAAGTTTGGGGACTAATGATGGCTTCGGCCAAAGTTCAGGGACTAATGGTACACTTATCCCAAAAAAATATATCATAAATATCTATCATAAATTTGTTCGTAAAACTATATCCTAAATCTGTTTTATCTTATCAAATTAGTTTTAGGAATTTTATCTTATCTAATTAGATTTATAATTTTTATCTTAAAATAATCGATTTAATTTTTATTTTACTATTTCAAAGGTGACACGTGGCAGCACAAAATCTATTTAAAACTTTTATCTTTTCACAGAAAACCGCCACGTGGCAGTAGCGGCTTCTGTTTTAATAATAGTTTTAGATATGTCTGATAATTTGGTGAGTTGGGTTGTGTTGGTTGTGTTTAGGTCGGGTTGTAATGAGTAACGAGTTGAAATGGATAACGGGTCGACTCGTCACCCACTTTCCCCCCAAAAATGAGTTTATAGTGTAAAAAGTCGTGGGTCGAAATGGGTAACGGGTCTAACCCACTTTAACCTGTCATGCTAGTATTTTTTAGTTGAATCTGGTTACCTATTTCGACCCAAAAATGTTAACGAGTTTGGTTGGGCGAGTTCATGGATAATGAGTTGTAATTGTCAGACGTATATATATATATATATATATATATATATATATATATATATATATATATATATAATTGAAAGGCAAAAACTTAGGAAATTTTTATGTATGACAGATCATATGACCCAACTTACCGTGTGCTGGTTGGTTGAACTGTGAGAGAGCGAGACTCTGTTTTAAAAATTATGATTTGTAAAACGGTCTAACATAAGACATACTCAAATCTAAATATAAAAATTCGGCTTAAATATAAATTTCCCTCACAGTTTCCATCAAATCCCAGTTTGCCACTCATACTAAGGTTTGTGTCACTTTAGTATTTAAGGTTGCCATTTGTCTCATTTAATCACTTTCTGTCTATTACTGTTTGAAGGTCGACGTTAAATCGCATGTGATCTTCCATGTGCGGGTTATTTTGGTCTTTTGATATATTATGCAAAAAAAAAAAAAACCTAAGTCGTGTCTCTCATGGCTCCTAAACTCCGGCCTCCGTCACTGTAAACTTCCTTCTCCCCCCTTCTACATTAGTGCCCTAGATTTCGATAGAGGTATTTTATATGTTAAATCAGAATCCATGGAAGGTAGCGTTGACTAGTGAGATCACCAGGGACTCCGCGGCTTCAAACAAAAACATCGTGAGCTCTAATCTAAACTCCTCTATCTGGTTTAATATTCCACAATGGTCCAGTAATTCACTCCAAGTATCCACCGTCTAAATGGAAAAAAAATTTACACAAAATGGTTGCAGACCGTTCGTTTGATCTTGAAAGGCATAGGGAGGATTGGATATTTAACAAGAGTAGTGACAAAACCCGCCGATGGAGATTCACCCTCAAGACATAGAAATCAGAAAATTCTTTGCTTACTACGCGGTTGATAATTTCAATGGAACCTGCAATTGGAAAACCCTTCATGTTCTTGCAAACATAAAATTATTTGCTGGAGATCAGAGACACGATCGTAATATACTAGACATAGGGGTTCGCCGAATGTGGGGAAGACAGAGATGAAGTGCAAATTCGAGCCGGGATTCGTGTCGAACTAACTGGAACTGAGGGGTGATGGCCGAAGTAGAAAGGATGATTGCCTAAGCGTGATACTCGGTTAAATATGGGTTGGGATCTGGAGCATGGACCAAATCAGCTGGAGACCGAGACTGGAGAGAGGGGGCGATTGGTGCTGACCGGAAAGAGATGGAACTGGTTGTTATTAGAGTGGTAGAAGTATAAATCAGAAATAGATGTGATTGGAGAAATTGTAGGAGATTTTAAAGGGGAATACTTCAGAAGAATGATATATGAAGAACTTTAATTAACTATTTGGGATACGGATTAGAATTGTCAAAACTCATAAGCAAAGCTGATTTAAGAGGTGAGTTTAATTATGCAGTTTACTTTTGAAATAGAAATGGTGCAACCCATAGAATCGAGTCCAGATCTCCTGTACCACTTGTGTGTACCACTGGTGTACCACTTTTCATCTCAACCATTGCATCTCAACTATTGCATCTTAACCAATGGTTAAGATGAAAAGTGGTACACCAGTGGTACACACAAGTGGTACAGGAGATCTGGACTCCATAGAATCACTCATTGTTTTTTATATAGTATGAGTGGGGAAGACGGAGATGTGATAAGTGTCATGCCTATGTGGTTTTTTAAAAGTAAAAAGACCAAAATAACCCGCACGTGGTCTTTCACATGCGATTTAACATCTATCGTCAAATGTTAATAGACGGGAGGAAGTTAAATGAGACAAATGATAACATTGAACGCTAAAGTGACATAAACCTTATTATGAGTGGTAAACTGAAATTTGATAAAAACTTTGGAGGAACATTTGGATTTAAGACTAAAAATTAGATTGTTAAGCACCTATATGCACCCGAATTGATTTGTCCACCGTCGTAATCTTTATTAAAAGACTTGTTAATTGCATTTAGATCAAATAATGTCACTAATGTGTAGTCATGATATTGACATGTCACATGTGAACAACCCACATAGCAGATTTTTTTTGATACTTAGTTTTAAAAGAGAATTCTTAAAAACAACACGTGTACTCTTTAACTCATGATCAAATTAGGCATTGTTTGGTCAGCTTATAATTCCTCAAATTTAGCTCACAACTTGGAAAACGAAACAAGTTTCTAGTGTTTGATTCATGTTTAATTTGATAAAAAAAAAATCATTTGAGATTGAATCGAAAGGTAATTAAACAAACCTTGAACAAATTTTTAAACTCATTAGACAATTAAGCATTTAAGCTCAATTCATTAAGCTTTGCAAACACAAGATTTCCTTTGAAAATATCAAACTACTTAGAGCTCGAGTTGATTTTGAGATTGACTTAAGAACCTACTCCATTTTTATCAAATAATTGTCCTTTTTTATTCGATACACCGTTTAAGAGAAAGTAATTGACTATAGGGAAAAATAAAATCGCAACATTGGTCCTCGAGTATAGGTCGCTCACAATTTTAGTCCCTTAACAATTTTTCTTTCAAATCTGGCTCATTTGAGTATTAAATTTTTCAGTGTCAATCTTTTTTGATGGATCCCGTTAACGAAATACAGTTAAATTGCTCATTTGCATTTAGTAAGAGCTAAAATGAATTGTTTTTTCAAACTTAATTTGTATCAAAATATATAGTAGAATCCCTAAAGTTTAAAAAATGGCCATAAGGCCTTTTTTCCCAAATTTTTGTGTAAGACCAGTAGGCAACAAATAAGGCTAGAGGGGAGGGGGATAAATAGCCTTTTAAAACTTTAAGGGTCGTTTTGAAAAACTTCAAAAGTTGCAGTGAAAAATACAATTTTTGTCAGTCAGTTGATATAGTGTCAGCCGACTGATGAATTGAGAGTTCGTTAGAAACTGACGCTGTCAGCAGGAAATAGAATATTGGTCAACTAGCTGACATAGTTTGATATGTCTTCAAAATATTACAAGTTATAAAAAATGAACTAAAAAACAATTTACAAAACAAGGAAGTAATCAACTGATGAAACTGACGGGCTGACACTTAAGTAGATTGAACCTGCTTAAGTGTTAGGACAATTTGTGTAAGCTGATAAATAAAAGACAAAGTTGTTAAAGTGGTTCACAGTGTAAACTGCTATATCCATTACCAAGTTGGTCAAACTTGAATTTTTGAAGTGCACTAATATTATTAATAATCTAGGTAATCACTAATAGATTAGTGTACAACAAAGACCAGTGTTTGGGGAGTATGATTGAAATTCAATTACACTCGTGAGACAATCAAATGATTCCTTAATGATTTGAAAGAAGTAATAAATAACTGAACACAGATTGTCTAAAACAATAACTAGAAAAGAATAATAGTTTATGACTATCTAGCTAAAGTTTAAGGCTGAGGCACTTCAAGTGAGTATCCTGTTTGAGAAAGTATGAATGCTTTAGTGGTTTCTACAAGTGGTTCCTGAGAATATATGAATTCTTGAAGTGCAATCTATTAGAAACACATTTGAAATTTGAACAACTCCAATGATTTGAGAGTATATCTTTCACAAGATATTTATCTGTAAGACAGAGATTACTAAGAGAAGCTTCTTCAAAACACAAACAAATAAATCAGTTAGTACTATGAGTGTTTTTCCATAAAAGGAAACATGCTGACATAACTGATTCTACAAGTAATTCTACTAGCTGACAAAGGTTAGCTGAAACTTAAAATCAAATTTATGTAACTTATAGCATGTGATAAGCCTTAATGAGTTTAAAAAAATCTAAATAAGCATATTTCAACATTTTGTAAACCCACTATATTGTTTGGAAACCCCAGCAAGAACCCGTCTTTGAAAACTTCCACGAAAAATCTGGCCCCTTCCATTGGAAAATTGTATTTTGGCCTTGTTATAATTTAAGATGACTGGCTTGGAGCTTGGATTGAAGATGTACGTTGTGATGGAGATGGGAGAAGGAGGCATGGATAGAAATCTAGCTGGTTAGTCGACAAAAAGAAGGGGGAGATTGCCGGAGATGGCGACCAAGTAGTGTTTTCAAGAATTACAAGTCTTTAGTGTCATTTCCAACCCTAATTTTCTCGGTGTACTCTCTCGTATTGGACGAATCATGGAGTTTGATTCGCTTCAAGTTCCTCCCCGCATCTCAAAGGACTTGTATCGGAGTTTGACCCTGTTGATTCCAAAGAACGAGCTTGAAGAAGACGATCAGTCATCTCTTTTAATCTGAACCTTCTATGAAATTTGTTTGTTGCTTCATAATGGTGGAAATATTGATAATCTACATACGTACTTTTAGATTGTGCTTGCAAGTATGAACTTTGCACTTTAGAATCGAAATCGTGAAATTTATACCATGGAATTAGGAATTTGAGCAAATTAAGTTGAAAATTTAAACTCGTGGTACTCTGGTTTATTGTTTGTTTGCTTTGATTCGGAATTACTGTATACATGAACTTCAGTTTTGTTGAAATAGAACTACATTTCCACTCAAACTCGATTGATGATTATGTAATACATTACCACGCTTTACATGGTGAATTTGTAGGTTTTAATGTTTCACATTCTAGTTGGATGGAGATGGCAAGATGGGGAATAAGCTTGCTAGGGGTTTACTTAGAGAGAGAGAGAGAGAGAGAGAGAGAGAGAGAGAGAGAATTGATTTGGGGATTTAGGTGAACAAATTTGATACGAGATGAGAGACGAGAAGTCCATTCCCCTTATTTGTTGGGTTTACAAAAATTGGGGAAAAAGGTCTTATGAACATTTTTTAAACTTTAGGGATTTTATTATATATTTTGATATAAGTTAACTTTCAAAAAAAAAATCATTTTAGCCCTTACTACATGTACATGAGCAACTTAACGGTATTTCGCTAACGACATCCATCAAAAGGCCTGACGTTGAAAAAATTTAATTCTCAAATGAGCCAAATTTGATAAAAAAATGTTAAGGCACTAAAACTGTGAGGGGCCTATAGTCAAGGTACTAAAATTTAATAGTCTCTCATAACTCAACACACCAAAAAATGGTGGATCAAACCAAACAAATCTTTCTTACATAAAATAACCAGTTTTTCCTAAGCATGATCAAACAAGTTTAAATATGGGTCGCGCTATTGAGACCCCTCGTTTCTCCAAGTTGACCCCCCCAAAACCCAAACTCCCTATTTTACCCTCCCCTATCCAAGTTGACCCCCTCTTCCCACCCCCTCACCGCCTCCTCCCACTCCCCCCCACCACCTCCTCCTTCTCCCCCACCTCATTGCCTCCTCCTTTCTCCCTCCCCCCAATCTACAACTTCTTCCCTCCTTTCCATCACCACCTCATCCCCCTCCCCCATCACAGTATACTCACCCCTATTCTAGCCTCATCCCTTTCCCCCCTCACACCTTTATTCTTCCCCGTTTCTCCCTTTTGTTTTAAAAAAAATAACTCCATGTTTTTTCGGCCTTAGTCGTCTGAACAAATTTGTTTTGTTCGGCCATGGGTGACCGAACGACCTTGAATTGTTCGGTCACCCATGGCCGAATAGAACAAGTTTGTTTTGTCGACCAGGACTGAACAAACTTGGAATTAAAATTTTTTTTAAAGGGAGAAACAGGGGAAAATGGAGGTATGAGGGGGAAGGGATGTGACTATAAAGGGGGTGAGTATATTGTGATTGGGGAGGAAGTGGTGATGGAAGGGGAAGGAAGAAGCTGTGGATTGGGGGGGATGGAGGAGGTGGTGTGGGGGAGGGAGGAGATAGTGAGGTGGGCGAGAGGGAGGAAACAGTGAGGTAGGGGAGTGAGAGGAGGCGGTGTGGGGGGGGGGGAGTGAGGAGACAATGAGGTGGGGGAGAGGGAGGAGGCGGCGAGAGGTAGAGCCGTGAAAATGGATCAACGGGGCGGACCAACCCGCTAAAATGACGGATCGGAAATACTCTGACCCAACCCAACCCACCTTGGGTTACGGGGCGAGGCGGACCAACCCGCCAAAAATTAAAAAATTATAACAAAGGACGTTTGAAGCTTAGAATGAAGTGGGTCTGCTACTTTTCTGAGAAAAAAATGGAGTATAGCCGCTGCCGTGCTCTTCCTGCTCCCGCGTTTTGAAACTTGTCTGTGCTGCAGACGTTCGCTCAATGCAATCGAAGGGATAATGAAGAAGAAGAAAGCTGATACAGAAGCTTTCAAATTTCCACTCAAAGACTGATTTCTAATTTTTTAAAACAAAGAGATGGCTAGATGAGGGAAGAGGAAGATGTGGGTATGAGTGTGTGACTGTTTGAGAGAGAGAGAGAGAGAGAGAGAGAGAGAGAGGTGGTAAGTGAGGTAGACCAAGCCGGTAGAGAGATCAGAGATGGAGAATGATTGAATGAAAATGGTTGGTTTTTGTGAAATGAAAATGGTTGGTTTTTGTGAATGGATGACGGCTTGAAATAGAATAGGAAAGATATAGTCTGACTTTTCCCATTTTAAATACAAGTTATACATTAATTAAATTTGTAGGATATTCAAGTTATATATACATATATACAATATAATAATTAATTAAATATGTATAAATTGGCGGATCAACCTGCCCTGCCTCAACCCGCGACTCGTGCGGGTCTGACCCAAAAGCCCGCCTCCTAGCGGGTTTGTATTTTTAAAACCCAACTCACCTTTTTAGAATGGCAGGACGGACTAACCGAATGGATTTGACCTATTTTGACGGCTATAGTGAGAGGGCCGGAAAAGAAGGTTAACTTGGATATAAGAGAGGATAAGATAGGAAGTTTGGATTATGGTGGTCAACTTGGAAAAACTAATGGGGCGACCATTTAAATAGGGTGTTGGTTAATAAGTTTTAAGTTAGTTTACTTTCACGTTTACAAATTTGATTTCATTTGCCATAATTTAAACTTTAAACCACTCTGAACGCACCAAAAAGGAGTTTGATCGTTGAATGTTGAGTACCAACTACCAAACCATCTGTAAAACCCTTCCCAACCGACGATACGCTCCTTCACAGTCGTCACGTTCTGAAACATGACTTTTGAATCTTCAACGGCCTTTCAATCCTTCCAGATCACAAAAAAATTGTACTAAAATTCCCAATCTTCACAACAAATCCCATCTTGTCATCCACATGTATTCCTATTTTTCTTATACTTTAATTACACCTTCGGATTTAGTCCAACTTTCCCCGGCCCCAAATTCTGAAATCAAACAACAGTTTCAAATCAATGGCAGTCAACATTGGATCCCTAAAGCACAGTTTTGTAGAGAGGGGTAAAGAGAGATTTCTATCTCGAAAAGGGTACTCCGAGTTGGGAATTGGGGCTGAATCTTATAATGGGAATGAAGCGAATCGGGTCGGTTTTTTCCGTTCAATCTCCGATAAAATCAGTAGATTCTGGCGTGATGTTCAAGAGACGAGCGTTAAGGCATATGAAATGGGTCGGAAAGACCCGCGAAAGGTGATTTTCGCAGCTAAAGTTGGGATGTCCCTGGCGTTTGTTTCCTTATTGGTGTTTTTCAAAGAACCCTTTAGTTATATAGGCACGCACTCCGTCTGGGCGATTCTCACTGTCGTCGTGGTTTTCGAGTTCAGCATAGGTAAATTAGCTCACTTCTTACTCAAGATCTCCTTAATTTATGATAGTAGTCTACAAAAGTAGTTTTTTTTTTGGAGCAATATTTGTATATGGGCAGCTAATTGAAGCTAATAATGTTGATGTTTTTTCAAGTGAGTTTAAAAGAATTTATGATCTTGATGTTTTGTGTGTGTGTGTGTATGTGTGTTAAATGCATGGTGTGAATTGGATTGGTAGGTTCATGATTCTGTTAAATTGCTTGATCTGTTGTTAATTTTCTTAATTATGTATAGGAGCAACCCTTAGCAAAGGATTTAATCGTGCTTTGGGGACATTTTCTGCTGGAGCACTTGCTCTGGTTATTGCTGAATTGTCCACTTGTATCGGGGAGGTGCAAGAAGTTGTAATTGTGGTCAGCATCTTTATAGCAGGTTTAGTTCTGATAGTAACATATTGAAATACCTTTTTGATTGATTTTTTTTAGCGGATCTTTCATTAATAATGACAATTTAAAGCATTTCTGCTGTTCTCTTTGTGGATTTAAGGTTTTGGCGCAAGCTATCTGAAACTATACCCTGCCTTGAAGCCATACGAATATGGGTTCAGGGTTTTCTTGTTGACTTTTGTCATAGTATTGGTTTCCGGGGGTTCAGCATTTGTGGAAACAGCTGTTTCTCGATTGGTGCTAATTGCTGTTGGGGCGGGTATTTGTTTGCTTGTTAATATATGTATTTACCCCATTTGGGCTGGTGAGGATTTGCATAAATTGGTAGTGAAAAATTTCAACGGTGTTGCTACTTCGTTGGAGGTAAGATTGAAAGCTTTACATCTGTATTTTGCCTCGTTATCAAATTTATTAAAACTTATGCATGCTTGATTGATTTATTCAAGTTTCTATACAGGTTGTGTTAATCATTACCTGCAATCAATTGAATACGAGAGGATCCCTTCAAAAATCCTAACATACCAGGCTTCTGATGATCCACTGTATAGTGGGTACAGAACGGCAGTCGAGTCAACAAGTCAAGAGGACTCTCTGGTATGCCTATGTCATCACATGTCCACTTTCGTAGAGCATGTGCCTATGAGATGGTGATAATCTTTTTATTTTCTTTTCTGTCTGGTTAATTGTTCTTGTAGCTAAGCTTTGCTGTGTGGGAGCCACCTCATGGGCGTTACAAAATGTTCAATTACCCTTGGGGTGAATATGTTAAAGTAAGTGGAGCTTTGAGGCATTGTGCTTTTATGATAATGGCAATGCAT
>JABEVN020001755.1:0-23758 GCA_013146195.2 Codonopsis lanceolata | reverse complement strand
TGTTATAAGACATCCGCTACAAAGTAGCGAACCTTTTGCGAAAATCCCGGTGCCTTGCGTATTGGGGGGGATCCGCCCGTGCGTGATTGGGGGAGGGAGGGATCTGTCGTTCGATTTTTTAGAGAGAAGAGAGGTTGTTGCCTTGCATACGGGGGAGGGAGGGATTTGTCGTGCACAGAGAGAGATGGAGTGAGTGATTACGAGGGGTTGAGGGAGACAGGGCTCCTTGTTCGAACTGGGGAGAGCTTCACCGGGGAAAGCAGAGAGGGGAGCATAAGCAGTGAGAGAGGAGAGACTGTGAGAGTGGGGGGGGTGGGTGTTGGTTTAGGGAATTAAATGAGGGTGTTAATTGTAGGGGTAGTTAGGTCATTTTATTCTTTAAATGGTGTTGCGTTTAGGATTTTAGGTGTTACGTTTAGGTGTTCTGTATCTCTTAATCTATTGTCAGTTTCTGCTCTCTCATAAACTCCTACACCACAATCTGCAACTATCCTTAGTCTACCACAGCACCACCTAGGGAAACTCTCAGGGGCCCAGCAGGTCCTCCTTCCCAACCTATTAACAATCAAGTGCATCCTTTCTCGCTATCCAAGCCATAAGCAGTCCTACGCAGACCAGCCTAGTCGACTTGATTGAGTTGACTCTTGCTGGTTTGGCTGGGGAATGGGACATCACGTCATCCCTATTGGAAGTTCTCAAACTCAATTCTTGTATAGTTGTATATTAAAAATATGGATCTCAGAAGTCTAACCTAAATATCTTAAACATGAAATACAAATCAGCCAAAAAAATTTGGGGTACTTACGAAAGCTAAGTTATATTGAGAGTATATAAAATGGGAGATGGAAGTATACTGCATAATCAAGAGCAACAATTAGACAAGTAAAAGTCACCAGCATAGCATGCTCTTATCTTAAGAGAGAGATTCAAGAGAGAAGGAGAGAGACGGAAGGTAATAAAACGATAGAGAGATAGAGAGTTGCTAACAGAAGGTATTTCGTAACAACCCTAGCAACGATATCTCGCGAAGACGGCGACTGTGGTGGATTTGGCGAAGACGGCGGCTGAACTGGCCAGAGAAGAAGCGGCTGAAAAAGATTCGCCGGAGAAGAAATTAGTGGGTGAAATCGGGGATGGGGCACGATAGAGATGGAGCAGAGGGGTACGGTGGGTTTGGGGGAAATCGAGGATGAAGTCGGGATGGAAGAAAATGAAGTAATTCGCCGGTCTGTTTGAACATGGGAGAGATGGGAGGTGGACGCCGGATGGAAGAAGATGAAGGGATTCGTCAATTGTGGGTGATGCTGGTGCGGCGGCTTGGGAGAGGTCGTGCGATGAGAGAGGACAATGAGTGAGTGACGTGAGTTTAGAAAGAGAGAGTGTTTGAGATTAGGGTTTAGAGTTGTATTTATACCTAGGGCTTTTTTGTGCTTTTAGTTATCAGCTTATAAATACAATACAATTTACATTGTCTTTGTTTATCTTGAATTTAATTTATTAAATAGATAAATCAGTTTTATTTGATTTTTTTTTCTTAATTTATACTTTCAATTTATAGCTTTTATCTTTAATTTAATTTAATAAAAAAAAGTGCGTGTGCGTGATGCATAATATAATATTATTAAATTATCAAATCCAATTTAATTTAGTTAAATATTATTATATTGTATAATATAATATTATTAAATTACCAAATCCAATTTATGCATCGTAATGCATAAATTTAAATTACATAATTCAATTTATGCATCGCGATGTATCAATTCAAGTAACCAACTCCCAATTAGTGCGACTGTCGAGTGCCTTTTACGGCTTGAGTCGCTTGAGTGCTTGATAGACCCTTGTTGTCGGGCGGTTGGACCGGTGTGCCTATTTGTGGATGACGCATCTGGACTTGAACTTCGGGTAATTGTAATTTTACGCACGTGCTACGTTAAGTTGCAAGTTAAATTTGTTGCTTACGCATGTTGTTACGCTACGCTAAATTACGCTACATGCCACGTTACGCCACGCCACGCTAAATTACGCTAAGTTGTTACGTTACGCACGCCACGCTGTTGCATGTACGCACGTACGTTATGTTGTTACATTAGGTTAAGTTAACTTACATTACGTTACGCCACGCTACATTCACGCTACACAGTTGCTGTTACCACGTTACTACTTTGCCACGCTAGTTACGCCACGCCATGCCACGCTACGCGTTACAACACGTTACGTTACGCAGTTAACTTACATTACGTTAGGTTACGTTAAGTTAAGTTAACTTACGTTACGTTAAGTTAAGTTACGTTACGTTACGTTAATTTAAGTTAATTTACGTTACGTTAAGTTATAACATTTCGCCAATAGGCGTAGCGTGTTTTCATGTTATAATGGTCCATCATAGTCCATTATACCATTTCGCCAATAGGCATAACATGTTTTCATGTTATAATGGTCCATCGTACTCCATTATACCATTTCGCCAATAGGCGTAGCGTGTTTTCACGTTATAATGGTCCATCGTACTCCATTATAACATTTCGCCAATAGGCGTAGCGTGTTTCCATGTTATAATGGTCCATCGTACTCCATTATACCATTTCGCCAATAAGCGTAGCATGTTTTCATGTTATAATGGTCCATCGTAGTCCATTATACCATTTCGCCAATAGGCGTAGCATGTTTTCATGTTACAATGGTCCATCGTTATCAATTATATCATTTCGCCAATAGGTGTAACATGTTTTCATGTTATAATGGTCCATCGTACTCCATTATACCATTTCGCCAATAGGCGTATCTTGTTTTCATGTTATAATGGTCCATCATACTCCATTATACCATTTCGCCAATAGGCGTAGCATGTTTTCATGTTATAATGGTCCATCCGTTTGCCCACCCTATATTTGTACATCACACGCTACCTGTTGACCACTCAGGAACCGCGAGCAAGCCGACCAGGGAACAAGTCCCACCATCAGGGACCCCCAGGCCACTCATGATCCTAAATCTAAGCTACTATAAAAGGAAACCTTTCCCTTGAAGAAAGGTAAGATTTACTTTGCATTCAAAAGCTAACCAAGAGCATTTTACATACAATAGACACCAAGAAAGACTACCACTCAAACACTCACCGGAAGCTTAAGGGAACGCCTAGCTCCGACGCATACTTAAACACCCTGATTACTGACTCTCACACCGGAGGGCTGTAACTGGGAAACCCCCAGCACCCTAACGCTAGTTTTCCTTTCAGGTAACCAACAGCCAAAGAACAAGTACAAAGCCCAGATATCCTACCAAACTTAGTACCTTCGGTACCCAACCACACTGACGTGATCATCAGCAACAAGACACGTCAGCTTCGGTCCATTACGTGGACTACCAGCTTAGTCACCCCATCTTTGTGGCGTGATTAGAAAGAGAGAGACAGAAGGTAATAAAATGATAGAGAGATAGATAGTTGCTCACAGAAGGTATTTCGTAACAACCCTAGCAACGATATCTCGCGAAGACGGCGACTGTGGTGGATTTGGCGAAGACGGCGGCTGAACTGGCCAGAGAAGAAGCGGCTGAAGAAGATTCGCCGGAGAAGAAGATAGTGGGTGAAATCGGTGATGAGGCACGAGAGAGATGGAGCAGAGGGGTACGGTGGGTTTGGTGGAAATTGGGGATGAAGTCGGGATGGAAGAAGATGAAGGGATTCGCCGGTCTGTTTGAACAGGGGAGAGATGGGAGGTGGATGCCGGATGGAAGAAGATGAAGGGATCGTCGATTGTGGGTGATGCTGGTGCGGCGGCTTGGGAGAGGTCGTGCGATGAGAGAGGATAAGGAGTGAGTGCCGTGAGTTTAGAAAGAGAGAGTGTTTGAGATTAGGGTTTAGAGTTGTATTTATACCTAGGGCTTTTTTTGTGCTTTTAGTTATCAGCTTATAAATACAATACAATTTACATTGTCTTTGTTTATCTTGAATTTAATTTATTAAATAGATAAATCAGTTTTATTTGATTTTTTTTTCTTAATTTATACTTTCAATTTATAGCTTTTATCTTTAATTTAATTTAATTAAAAAAAGTGTGTGTGCGTGATGCATAATATAATATTATTAAATTATCAAATCCAATTTAATTTAGTTAAATATTATTATATTGTATAATATAATATTATTAAATTACCAAATCCAATTTATGCATCGTAATGCATAAATTTAAATTACATAATTCAATTTATGCATCGCGATGTATCAATTCAAGTAACCAACTCCCAATTAGTGCGACTGTGCGAGTGCCCTTTACGGCTTGAGTCGCTTGAGTGCTTGATAGACCCTTGTTGTCAGGCGGTTGGACCAGTGTGCCTATTTGTTGGACAGACTCGATAGTTGGACTTGAACTTCTTGTAATTGTAATTTTACGTTACGTTACGTTAAGTTAAGTTAACTTACGTTACGTTAAGTTACGTTATGTTAAGTTACGTTACGTTAAGTTAAATTACGTTACGTTAAGTTACGTTACGCTACGTTACGTTAAGTTACGTTACGTTAAGTTACGTTACGCTACGTTATGTTAAGTTACGTTACGTTAAGTTAACTTACATTACGTTACATTACGTTACGTTATGTTACGTTAAGTTAAGTTACGTTACATTAAGTTAAGTTACGCTACGTTACTTTAAGTTACGTTACGTTACGTTAAGTTAAGTTACGTTACGTTACGTTAAGTTACGCTACGTTACGTTACGTTACATTAAGTTACGTTACGTTAAGTTCACTTACATTACGTTAGGTTACGTTAAGTTAACTTAACTTACGTTACGTTAAGTTATGTTATGTTACGACGTTAAGTTACGTTACGTTATGTTACGTTAAGTTAAGTTAATTTACGTTACGTTACGTTAAATTATAACATTTAGCCAATAGGCGTAGCGTGTTTTCATATTATAATGGTGCATCGTAGTCCATTATACCATTTCGCCAATAGGCATAGCATGTTTTCATGTTATAATGGTCCATCGTACTCCATTATACCATTTCACCAATAAGCGTAGCATGTTTTCATGTTATAATGGTCCATCGTAGTCCATTATACCATTTTGCCAATAAGCGTAGCATGTTTTCATGTTACAATAGTCCATCGTAGTCCATTATACTATTTTGCCAATAGGTGTAACATGTTTTCATGTTATAATGGTCCATCGTACTCCATTATACCATTTCGCCGATAGGCGTATTGTGTTTTCATGTTATAATGGTCCATCGTACTCCATTATACCATTTCGCCAACAGGCGTATCATCATGTTATAATGGTCCATCCGTTTGCCTACCCTATATTCGTAAAATATCAAATCGATCTCAACCGCTCAGATCTAAATCGAGTTAGTTTGAACTAAATCGAACAAAGCCACGACAATTCGACTTGTGCAGTTCACTGTTTTTTGGATCGTCAATATCTGAAGCCCGGCCCGTTAAAATTTTTGGATGGGCTAGGCCTGGTTTATGAAACTTGTTTACTCAATTGGTTTATCAGCTCTTTGTTTCGCTAAATTTGTTAATTCAGCTGCTGGTTTGCAAACTGGTATATTTACGTTAACTTACGTTACGTTACGTTACGTTACGTTAAGTTAAGTTAACTTACGTTACGTTACGTTACGTTATGTTACGTTAAGTTATGTTACGTTAAGTTACGTTACGTTAAGTTAAGTTATGTTACGTTACATTACGTTACATTAAGTTATGTTACATTAAATTACGTTACATTACGTTAAGTTAAGTTAACTTATGTTACGTTACGTTAAGTTACGTTACGTTACTTTACGTTACATTAGCTAATAGGCATAGCGTGTTTTCATGTTATAATGGTTCATCATACTCCATTATACCATTTCGCCAATAGGCGTAGCGTGTTTTCATGTTATAATGGTCCATCGTACTCCATTATAACATTTCGCCAATAGGCGTAGCATGTTTTCATGTTATAATGGTCCATCGTACTCCATTATATCATTTCGCCAATAGGCGTAGCATGTTTTCATGTTATAATGGTCTATCGTAGTCCATTATAACATTTCGCCAATAGGCGTAGCGTGTTAATTTAAGTTAAGTTAAATTACGTTAAGTTAAATTACATTACGTTAAGTTAAGTTAAGTTAAGTTACGTTAAGTTAAGTTAAATTACATTACGTTACGTTAAATTACGTTAAGTTTAGTTAAGTTAGGTTAAGTTAAGTTGTAATGTAAATATTTTAATTTTTGTAATTATATTGATGCTAATCATTTTAATTATTGATATTATATTATTAAATTAACATTTCAAATATTAGTTTAATAATAAAATATCATTCATTAAAATTATTTTATATATATATATATATATATATATATATATAATTTCAAATTTGTTGTTAGAGGTTTTCAGAATTTAATTTTAATTTTATTGCAGCAACAGAATTTCTGTCGCTAAAGGTCACCTTTAGCGACGGAATTTTCCATCGCTAAATATTTTAGAAATTAGTTTAAATTTATTTTCATCCATGGAATTTCCGACCTTTAGCGACGGAATGTTCCGTCGCTAAAGGTTTTTAGAATTTAATTTTAATTTTATTCCAGCAACGGAATTTTTGTCGCTAAAGGTGACCTTTAGCGACGGAAAATTACGTCGCTAAATATTTTAGAATTTTATTTCATTTTATTTTCAGCAACAGAATTTCCGTCGCTAAAGGTCACCTTTAGCGACGAAATTTTCCGTCGCTAAAGGTTTTCAGAATTTAATTTCAATTTAATTCCAACAATGGAATTTTCGTCGCTAAAGGTCACCTTTAGCAACGGAATTTCCGTCTCTGAGAAATTCCGTCGCTGAAGGCATTTTCAATTCAATTCCGTCGCTGATGCTCAATTTTCGTCGCTGATAATTCCATTGTTCAAGGCGCGCTTTCTAGTAGTGTATTTACCCTCACGCCGGAGTGGTTTCGCGTGACCAAGTCTTGAAGTTTTATTAAGGTGTTTTCATGTTCTTATACATGTTCAAGGAAGCAGATCAAACCATACAATCAAACTCAGATATCCTACTCAAACGACAAAAGCTAGATTTTTGCTACATCACAAACTATTTAAACAAGAACAAGACCTACAAACTAGGAATATTAAGGCATGATCTCCATTAGTTGGCTAAGAGAAACTAACATAAACTAACGTGCATCATGGGCCACTAACAATAACTCCCCTTGGATATGGTTGCAACCGTATGGAAACTTATCAAATGGGACATGCCACATGCCCGAATATCACCCAATTAACTACCCAACCCTACCCCTGACCCTAACCCTGACCCTTTATTGGAATTAAGTTATACTAGTACTCTTGCCAGTGCCAATGGCACGGCGCCAGTTTATGAATTTATTAATAAATAATGGTCCAGTATGAGCGTGAACAATGTATGAACCGAGCATGATAAAAATAAATTAATAAATGCATATTTTCTTTTACATATGACTCAAGTAACGTTTGTTCTTGTTAAGCACAATAAGCTCAAATTCTATGACGTACTTTTTGTACAACATGTCTCTTTGATGAATATTTGGATATTTCTTTACGTTCGTTGTTGTCGTGTACCACTGCATATCATCAAACTAAAAATAGTATACATATTGAAATTTTTTAAGACAAAATCTAGTAACTTATCAATGAATAATGACACTATAAAATAAATTATGAAAACTAATGTCATAGAATAGTCTATAAAAAAAGTGTATTAGGTGGGATAGTGAAAAAATTTTATTGATAAGGAAGAGAGTGAAAGAGATAGAGATTGAGAGAGAAAATGATTGAGGAGATAAAAAAATGTTGATAAAAACGGTTGAGGAAGAAAGAGAAAGAGATAGAGAGAAGCAGAATGAGGAGTGGATTTTGTGGAGATAAAAGCGTGATAAAAATGGTTGAGATTATTTAAATCATGGCCAGTAATTGTGTTTGGTAAAAACCAATCCTGTCCGATAATTAGCTTTTTCCAACCGTCTGAAATCATATTAAATCCTGACCAGTGATTGTGTTTGATAAAAAACAAATCATGATCGGTAATTAGCTTTTCCCAATCGCCTGAGCTGTTTTATATAATAGATACGAAAGGATTAGCTGCCACTAACCGTGTATAGTGGGGGGAGTTGGAGAGAGAGAGGGGGTAGTTGCTCAACCACCGTTCACACATGTGAACTCGGGGAGTGATAATGACCGTAGGATCTCAGTAAATGAATCAATCTCAGCCCCTAAATAGCTTTAGTCAATTGTACATGTGCGACTATGAGTTATATTGTATTATAGATACGAAAGGAGAAGGCCAATTGCTCCTCTAATATCAAAGAAAATTGTGGAGAAATGAGCCAAGTTGTAGAAGGTAAAGTCAATGTCTGTCTCTTTATTTGTGTGGGTATACGTATTTGGTATTTCCTTAACAAAGTGTAGTGAGAGTCACGTAACATTATTTGACTTGTGTTCATCCGGTCGTTCTTGTTTTATCAAACATGTCTGTGTAGAAGGTTACTCTAATGTGAAGGAGACTGATGCAAAATATCAAGTGCAACCTCCTCCTCCTCCTGCTGCCGGTGGTGGTGGAAAGTAAAGGGTCATGCTACTTCTCTTTGCTGTATGGTGTGGCTCCAGGCATGGTAAGAACTAAGAATATTGTTCCTCTCCCTAATCGCTTCTTTGGTCTTTAGGGAACAAATTGTTTGTATCTCATTTCGATATTTTCTTTTTATAATTTTTAATTTTACACACCTACTCACTTCCTCCCAAAAATATATAAATAATTTTTTTAAATTAAATATTCTACTAGTATTTTATCTTATTTGCTTGTACCAGTGTACTTTCCTCGATCAAATTGCAAAATCATATCATTTTAAAATATGACATCATTCTTTTTAAACAAATTAAAAAGACGAGTACTAATTTTCAAATTCTTTCAACTTTACGCTTTCATATATATCATAAACAACTTGGCTATGCTGTCATATTCTTCTACTTATAGTCAACTCAAATAATGTTCATATAGTGGTGGTCCTGGTGGAATAGAAATCATAGTTGCCCGTTAGTACCAGACGTCATCCCAATTTTCTTTTCATTTGTTTTAAGTGTTTGTGAGCTGAGCAAGATAAGAATTCTCAATTATAAATGTTTTTTTTTATTTTTTTTAATTCCAACAACGGAATTTTCGTCGCTAAAGGTCACCTTTAGCAACGGAATTTCCGTCTTTGAAAAATTCCGTCGCTGAAGGCATTTTCAATTCAATTTCGTCGCTGATGCTCAATTTTCGTCGCTAATCAGCGACGGAAAATTTCCGTCGCTGATAATTCCGTTGTTGAAGACGCGCTTTCTAGTAGTGTATTTACTCTCACGCCGGAGTGGTTTCGCGAGACCAAGTCTTGAACTTCTATTAAGGTGTTTTCATGTTCTTATACAGGTTCAAGGAAGCACATCAAACCATACAATCAAACTCAGATATCCTACTCAGACGACAAAAGCTAGATTTTTGCTACATCACAAACTATTTAAACAAGAACAAGACCTACAAACTAGGAATACTAAGGCATGATCTCCATTAGTTGGCTAAGAAAAACTAACATAAACTAACGTGCATCATGGGCCACTAACAATAACTCCCCTTGGATATGGTTGCAACCGTATGGAAACTTATCAAATGGAACATGCCACATGCCCGAATATCACCCAATTAACTACCCAACCCTACCCCTGACCCTAACCCTGACCTTGACTGTACTGGGATTAAGTTATACTAGTACTCTTGTCAGTGTCAATGACACGGCGCCAGTTTAGGAATTTATCAATAAATAATGGTGTCAGTATGAGCGTGATCAATGTATGAAACGAGCATGATAAAAATAAATTAATAAATGCATATTTCCTTTTACATATGACTCAAGTAACGTTTGTTCTTGTTAAGCACAATAAGCTCAAATTCTATGACGTACTTTTTGTACAACATGTCTCTTTGGTGAATATTTGGATATTTCTTTACGTTCGTTGTTGTCGTGTACCACTGCATATCATCAAACTAAAAATAGTATACATATTGAAATTTTTTAAGACAAAATCTAGTAACTTATCAATGAATAATGACACTATAAAATAAATTATGAAAACTAATGTAATAGAATAGTCTATAGAAAAAGTGTTTTAGGCGGGATAGTGAAAAGATTTTATTGATAAGGAAGAGAGTGAAAGAGATAGAGATTGAGAGAGAAAATGATTGAGGAGATAAAAAAATGTTGATAAAAACGGTTGAGGAAGAGAGAGAAAGAGATGGAGAGAAGCAGAATGAGGAGTGGATTTTGTGGAGAAAAAAACGTGATAAAAACGGTTGAGATCAGTTAAATCATGGCCAATAATTATGTTTGGTAAAAACCAATCGTGTCTGATAATTAGCTTTTCTCAACCATCTGAGATCAGATTAAATCCTGATTAGTGATTGTATTTGATAAAAACAAATCCTAGCCGATAATTAGCTTTCCCCAACCGCCTGAACTGTTTTATTATATAATAGATACGAAAGGAGAAGGCCAATGGCTCCTCTAATATCAAAGAAAATTGTGGAGAAATGAGCCAAGGTAAAGTCAATGTCTGTCTCTTTGTTTGTGTGGGTGTATACGTATTTGGTATTTCCTTAACAAAGTGTAGTGAGAGTCACATAACATTATTTGACTTGTGTTCATCCGGTCGTTCTTGTTTTATCAAGTGCAACCTCCTCCTCCTCCTCCTGCTGCCGGTGGTGGTGGAAAGTCAAAGGGTCATGCTGCCTGTGTTTGCTGTATGGCGTGCCTCCAGGCATGGTAAGAACTAAGAATATTGTTCCTCTCCCTAATCGCTTCTTTGGTCTTTAGGGAACAAATTGTTTGTATCTCATTTCGATATTTTCTTTTTATAATTTTTAATTTTACACACCTACTCACTTCCTCCCAAAAATATATACGAGTATAATTTTTTTTATTAAATATTCTACTATTATTTTAGCTTGTTTGCTTGTACCAGTGTACTTTCCTCTATCAAATTGCAAAATCATATCATTTTAAAATATGACATCATTCTTTTAAAATTAAAACACATTAAAAAGACGAGTACTAATTTTCAAATTCTTTCAACTTTACTCTTTCATATATATCATAAACAACTTGGCTATGCTATCATATTCTTCTACTTATAGTCAACTCAAATAATGTTCATATAGTGGTGGAATAGAAATCATAGTTGCCCGTTAGTACCAGACATCATCCCAATTTTCTTTTCATTTGTTTTAAGTGTTTGTGAGCATAGCAAGATAAGAATTCTCAATTATAAATGTGTTTTTTTTATTTTTTGACCATCAATTTTAGATTGATTAATTTTGGTATAAGGTTCTATTAATTAAGCTACATAATATCATAGTCTAATTCTCCTGCACCACAAAAGTATATCACCAAACACATTTAGACATAGGCTATATATATATATATATATATATATATATATATTGATATTACATGAGTAGGACGTTTTTGTAGTACATAAGATCTCTTCTCATAATATTGATTAAGCTACATAATATCGATTATTATTAAATTTAGGATTAAATAATATTTGTATCCTTCAACTTATCATTTTTTATTATTTTAGTCATACCTTTTTTTAAAAATTACATTTGGTCCTATGTTTTGTATTTATCGGTCATATTCCTGCCTTCCCACGGTATACCGTCATACCTTTTGGATTGGGAACATTTTGATCAAAAAATACGCTTTATATCGTAGTACCAAACGTAATTTAAAAAAAAGTTGAAGAGCCACAATATTAATTAATTCTTAAATTTAATATCTTCATGTCATTGGATGCAGAATCACTTTTTCTTTCTTCTCTTGAGGTTCGTTAGATTGGAAACATTTATATTTTAACCATTGGATTTGTTTTGCATGGCCAGCGTGAAGGCAATAGGTGAATGGGTTAGTTGGGCTTGTTGCGCATTATTTCGCATGGACGGATGGATTACGGATTACCAGATAAAATGACATACTTGACTAGTCACACACGTCCGTTTGTTAGTCATCCTATAATTATGTCTGTCGCTCATTACTGATGGCTTGTAATTATATCACCATTTAATAGTATGGCCCATTTCCCGTCATTTCAGCCCAATTGGGTGTTGCATGTATAATTTAGGAAAAATTGTGGCAAAGTCCACTTTTTTTATTTTTTAATTGTTAAAATATATTTTTTTTCGGCTCTTAATGAACCGAAGGTGCACTACGAAGACTAAATTTTGCATCGCAATATATTGATTTTATTACATTATTTTTTACACTGCGATAAAACAATTTTTGAACCACGATACATAAGTCTTAATTACTTAATCCAAATTTGCACCGCGATGAATTTTTTTTTAACCCCGAACAAACAATTTTTGAACCGCGATGAAACACTTTTTGCACCGGGATGAAATAATTTTTGAACCGCGATACAACAGTCTTAATTACCTAATCCAATTTTGAATCGTGATACATAAAATATTATCTAATTCATTTGTGCACCGCGATACAAAATGATAATGAACCAGAACACGTCCTCCACCGTCTTTTTTCATCTCTTCCATCGTAAGCCTTCTTCTTCCTCCTCCTTCTCCGTTTTCGTCCGAACTAAAAAATCATTCAACACAGCACATATTCATTACAGTTTCGTATTTCATGAATCAAAAAAATTGTTTACATTTCGGGGGCATTGCCCTTGAATCCCCAAGAAGGGACACTGTCCCTTCAATCCCCGCGGCGACACCGGGCATGATGATCCCCGTTGTTTTTGTGCAACAATGGTGATTTTCGAATCTAATGTGTTTACCTGACCTGTTGAAGGAGATGATGATATTTTCTGAACAACATTTCGAAAAAAATGGTCTTTTGCGATTGAAAAAAAGAACAGTGGACTTTTGATGTTACAAACTTTGAAAAAATGATTGGCTAGAATTTTACCCTATAATTTAGGGTGATAATCGGACCGGTGCCATGTGGTAAAAATATAACCGCAAAAAGTCCACCATAATTTTTTAAGAGAGAAATTCATGTCTGTACCATGCGGTGAAATGTTAATTCAAAAGTCCTCAATTATTTTTTTAAACCGCTACAGTATACTTTTTGGGAGAAAATGACGAAAATACAATTAATGAAGGAAAGACACACACACAAATCTATGCTCAATTTTGGGCTTCGCAAAGCAAAAAATCGCTGCCCAAATTTGGGCATCGATGCACAAAAGAAAGAAGAAGAAGATTATAAGTCACCCTATCTCTCATCCATCTGCTCATCATCCAATCTGTATTCATGACTTTTTAGAAGCCGATACAGAACCTACTCCTCCATATACTGATGTTCATGCAACTCTTGAATACCACACTTTTGTGCTACATCATCTTCATTGTTCCAAACATTAAAATTACTATCTCCACTGAAGTTCAGCCCGCGAAGCCACTATGCATGATTGGAATTTCATTATAGTTTTCCAACAAGATTAGACTACAAGGGCCGAGAAAACAGAAGATGCAGTTTTTAAAACCCTTTAGGATGAGAAGGTGCAAAGAGTTAAAGCTGACATTTATCAAGCAAAAGCTGACACATATCTGTTGGAACTCAAAGAACTAAGGAAACAAGCAAAAATGGGAAAAACTACTGACTCTTCAACGTGAACAAAATTAAACAACTACTTATTTGTCATATATTATGTTCTGCTTCTACTAATATCTTATGAAGGGATAAATGACTTTACACTTACTTATACTTTATTTTACTCTCTGCTTAGGATGAATGACTTTAAGTAAATAGGAGGAGATTGTAGAATCTTGCATGCTTTAGATTTATTTAAAACTATTAAGTTAAAACAACTATCTAATTTATTAAAACCTTAAGCTATTTTAACTAGATTTTGTAACAAGTCTAAATATATCTACTAAAATCTTCAGCAGATAAAATATTATACGTTGTTTATACAACAGATACCCCATTTGACTTTGTCTAGCAGCGTTCCTATTTGTTTCATTCTATCTGCCTAAAGCATAAGTCCATCAGCTACTGATAACAGTGTCAGCACAGCACCTGTTGGCTGCTTATGCATTCAAAATTCTCTATCTGCTGAAATATTATATCAATTGAAATGTTTGACCTTCACGCGCTTATTATAAAACATTATTTTGGTCGATTTTTTTCAAACAAAATAACTATTCACATGTCCTTTCAATAGAAGACTTTCATGCATGTCTTAAATGTTATTTATCTATTCAAGTCTAGCTAACCACTCTCTTTAATATTTCATGCTAGAATATACTTTTTATCTCTTACAGTTTGCAGAATTTCTGAGCATTAAATGATAGATCATGATCATCATTTCGTTAAAAAATTCAAAAATTCAACCTCGCTCTCTCAAACGACTACAATTTTGGATATATCTATAAAGACGTTTGAAGAAAGGACTAAAGAACACACTACACATTACTACATGGTCAAGCATTCAAAAATCTCTAATTCTCCAAACACTTAAAAAGAGACCAACATGCTGAAACTTTCATTCAAATCCAAAACTTCAAATCTTTCTTTGAAGAGTTTTTTCTCTTAAAAATTTACTAGATAGTCTCTCATCTAATATTCTTTTATAGTTTCTGTTTGAACAATCATTGTTCGTTTGTTCATGTATTCTTTCAAATTCTTAAGGAACCTCTGATTGTTACACGAGTTTGGTTCTTGCTAGATCAAACTCCTCAAACATTAGTTTTTGTTGTACAATGATTCGTTAATGATCACTTAGCATTTATATAATCTAAGTGCACTTCAAAATCAAAGTTTGACCAACTTGGTAGTGGACGTAACAATTTTTACACTGTGAACCACTCCAAATATTGTGTTTTGTCTACCTGATGTTTTTATTGTTCATATACTTAAGCAGTTGTTATCTACTTAAGTGTCTAATAGTTACAGCCCTGAATTCTTTATATAGTTAATCTCATATATATTTTACTTCAATTCAATCACTATACTTAAGTGATCAAAAGAAAACCAAATCAAATTGTTTTAAGTTCAGCAACTGTTACATGTTGATTTAAAATCAATTGCTGAAAACTTATCTTTTCCGCTGCATCTTTTGAAGGCTTTCAAAATAACCCCTAAATTTTTTAAAATACTATTCACCCCCCTCTAACCTCATTTCATTGTCATGCACTTACATTCCCTCACTACCTCACTCATCTCTGTCCTGCGAAGAAATCGTAGACTCTGATTTAGGCTTCTTGGGCGTCAAAGACTCCGATTAGGTGTCGAAGACTTCAATTTGGGCGTCGAAGACTATTATGAAAGGGACTCCGATTTGGGCAAAGACTATTATGAAATGGACTCTGACTTTACTCATCACTTGAGTTCTTGATATGTTTTTTTTAGATTAATATATTTCGATTAATATCTTTCTGAGATTAATATGTTCTTGCTCACTCGTTGTTCAAAACTTGGTAAAGTTTTAGTTGCTGTATTATGTTGGGCATCGATCGATCACTTCGTACATAATGAGATAGGACGAGGAATATAGAGAAAGTCAGAAAATAGAGTAAAAGAGACGGAGATAGGACGAAACAAAACTAAGGGTATTTTCAAAACACAATTTTGAAAAAAAAACACTTTATGAATTGAATTAAAAAAATAAATAAATAAAACGGTTACAATTTTATAAAAGTATAATGACGCAATTATTCCTATAATTTAATAGTATGGCCCATTTCCTGTCATTTACTATCGTCAGTCCAATCCACATTTGAAATGTATAATTCATATGAAATGTATTTGTAGCCTTAAAGTTTATAGTTATAAAATATTTAAGCATATCAAGATTAAAGGTGGAGAATATTGTAGTGCAGGTACAATTTTAAAAAATACTCTTTAAAAACAAACAACTATTTGCATTGAATATAGGAGTATGTCAGTATCTTTCCGGTGCTAACGATACTTTATCCCTTATCTATTCTCATACTTCCTTTGTATTAAAATTATACTTCACCCGTCCCTAAATTATCGTCTTTCTTTCATTTTTCGTCCGTTTCAAAATAATTATTCACTTTGAAACTTACCATTTTAAAACATCACTTTTATCACTTTACCTTTACTTTTTCACTCTACTTTAATTATGGACCACATACACATGGACATTAAAAAAAACTACACATTAAACCAATATAAATAATCAAGTCAATTATTTTTTCTTAAAAAACTAGGACGATTATTTAGGATTGGCGAAAAATCGCTAGGTGCCCGACTAGATGGCCAACTGCTGATTTTTTCTATTTTTTAGTTTTTTTTTAATTTTGACCCTAAATAATGTCATTTTATGTTTTTAAAATAATAATAATAATAAATATCAATTTTAAATTATTTAATTATTTTTGTATAATTGTAAATATCAACGGACCTATGGATAATTGAACTATTGACTATTTTTGTAATATTTTGAACCATAAATGATATTATGTTTGTAGTTTTACTTTTAAAATTTAACATCATAATGTAATTATTATTTTTAAATTATTAGGTGATATTTAGTATTAGTATATTTAAAAAATTAATGTTTAATAATTAGGTTATAATAAAAAAATATTAAAAATCAGATATTATGTCTTATTTATAGGCCCTGCCTAGGCGCTAAAGGTTGGTCTGACGCCTAGCGATTTTTAGAACCTTGTCATCCAACTTTCTTTTTTCGTCAGTTCTTAAATAGTTATTCTCTTTCAAAATTTTCTTAAAAAAACATTTTTACCATTTTATTCTTACTTTTTATATCTATTTTAATTATGATCACATACTCAAGGACATTAAAGGAAATCACACATTTCACCAATATTTATAATACAGTCAATTACTTTTTTTTAAACGGTGTGTCGGGTCAAAGTAAACTATTTTGAAAACGAAGAGAGTATTTATCATGATTACAATAATACACTTTTTGTTATGAGATTAAGAGACCGTTTGGTAGCCAGGATTAAGTCCGGATAAGATTAATAAATCGAGTTATTTGATGTTTAAATATAATATATGGACTGGACTAAGAGCACGAGTCAACCGAATAAAGTTATTATCTCATTACTATTAATACAAAGGGAGATGGTGATATTATTAGCACTTTTATTTTTTAAAAAAATTGGGGCTAACATTTTTAATCTCAAAACTACATCCGATATACAAATGATGATTAATAGCGAGTGCGCTAATAGTATTGTAATTAATAATACTGTTTATTCATACCTAACTAACAAACAAGCCCTAAAAATATTTTGGTAACAAGAATTTTAAGGTTCAATCTTCTTGACACACTTGCATGCAGAAGATTTTACACCTTCTGGCTAAAACGAAAGATAGAAAGATATAAGACCATCTCCAACAAATGTTTCAAAACTTCAAAATGAAGTCTTTTGTCACTATTCCTCTCTCCAATGGCAACTTCAAAACATGCTTCATTTTGAAGTGAAGCTCAATTCACTTCATCTTCAGAGCAATATTTTCCATACTTCATATTCTCTCTCCTCTTTTTTTGGTTTAAATAATTATTTTGTATTTTAGTTATTGTTAGTATTGTTGTTTAGTTTAAATACTACTTTGATGTTTTGGTTTAAATAATACAAAAATTAATTCAATTATTTTTATTTATGTTGTTAGTTATTAGTTATATATAGTATTAAAATTATTTATAATAAAGTTTTTAAATCGAATGCGCATTAATGCAACTAACAAGGGCAGATTCTAATTATGTTATCGTCAACATTTTCAAATCTTTAGTCGTCATATTTATTTCTGCAGCACCTTGAAAAGCTTTCGTCATCGAATAAAGAATTTTCGAATAAATTTTTTTATCTGAAACATCATCTCTGTTTGCTTTCATATCTGAAGGAAGATCGCTCACCCAAAAGATATACTCTGAAATCTTCTCCGACTTCTCCATATTTATATTTTAAATTTTTTTCGTCAAAACTTGTAAATAATTTATCTTAACTTTATCATCACATTCGTACGTCTTTATTAAAACATCGAACGCATCATGTGCTGATTTAGAACCAATAATTTTCTTCCGTACACCAACTTCAACGACATTGAAAATATAATCAAGTGCTTCAGCGGACTTGATTTTCTCCCCTCTAGTTGCATTCTCAATAAGTTTTTCATCTACATATTTTTCTAAATCACAAACCACCAAAAAATTATATATCTGACATCTTCAATCAAGTAAATTAATATTCCCATCAAACTTGGGACTCATATAAACCTTACTACAAACCATCTTTGCCACGAATTAGTTCTGATACAAAATATAAAATAAACAATAATAATGATACTAATAATAATTAGTACTCCCTTCGTCCCTAAATTACCGTCCTCCTTTCCTTTTTCGTCCGTCCCAAAATAATTGTCCAGTTTGAAACTTACATATTTAGAACATCACTTTTACCACTTTACCCTTACTTTTTCACTCTAGTTTAATTATGGGCCACATACACATGGGTTTTAAAGGAAACTACACATTAAGCCAATATAAATAATCAAGTCAATTGTTTTTTTCTTAAAATACACATCTAGAGTTTTTTCTTAACCAGCCGACCACCATCGGCGATCATGAACCAACCAACCTCTGCCCTTGGTATATCCTAGACCATTCCGAGCATACGAACAAACCCGACCACACATGCGAGGACTACTTATGCTCGGTCGACAACTCTTCTATGGTATGATAGATCCAACCCATAGCTTGTACATAGCATCCAGATGTCTTCCTCACAAGAGCCGGACAAACCATGCAAGCCGTCATATCTTATCGGCTCATCAACCGCCTACAATTAGTACATCACACGCTACCTGTTGACCACTCAGGAACCGCCAGCAAGCCGACCAGGGAACAAGTCCCACCATCAGGGATCCCCAGGCCACTCATGATCCCAAATCTAAGCTACTATAAAAGGAAACTTTTCCCTTGAAGAAAGGTAAGATTTACTTTGCATTCAAAAGCTAACCAAGATCATTTTACATACAATAGACACCAAGAAAGACTACCACTCAAACACTCACCGGAAGCTTAAGGGAACGCCTAGCTCCTACAAGATACTTAAACACTCGACATCGAATCTCACACCGGTCAGAGTCGGAAACCCCCAAAGACCCTAACGGTAGTTTTCCTTTCAGGTAACCAACAACCAAAGAACAAGTACAAAGCCCAGATATCCTACCAAACTTGGTACCTTCGGTACCCAACCACACCGACGTGATCATCAGCAACAAGACACGTCAGCTCCGGTCCATTACGTGGACTACCAGCTTAGTCACCCCATCTTTATGGCGTGATCAAGTGGTTTCGTTGCCGGGAATCGAAAAACGATAAGTGAAACTCTAGAATCGATGGACCGGCAAACTCCTACCAAGCAAAACCAGCCAAGAGCAAAGATACCCCCACCCTCACCTGCGAGCAAAATAACGGGCATGGACATCGACACGGTCACCTCAAAGGCAATGGGAGGAGGCCAGCCGAGCATTATTTGTAATATTGACGAGGAGGCCCAAGTGGAACAACCTCGAATGCAGGAGACAGGCCATCGGAACAAGACTCCTTGCAGAGGCAAAGTTCTGGGAATGCCAGAAACTTTACCTTGCAGGAATTCAAGAGGCCGAGCTCAAAATGTTCGAGCTTCAGAAAAAGATAAAAGCTACGACTAAACCCCAAGAGGAGCAAGCCCCGATCATTCAAAGGGTCACCTCAAAGGGCAAGGGGAAGGAGAAGGCCATATCTCGGCCTAGTGCAAAATCCCGGCTGGGAAAAAGGGCGAGCGAGCAGGCGCCCAAGCCTAGCGTCCAAAGCCGTTTAACTTTTCCAAACGAATCTAGACGCTCTCGACGAACACGAGAGATGAGCGAGGAAGGGGAATCTAGGCCGAGGACAGAGGTGATTAAAAACAAAACATGTGGACATTGCACTCATTCTCAACAGTCAGGTGCAGGGTGCCCAAGAGTGGTCGGAACGCGACCACCGAGGTACAGAAGTCGACCAGCAAGCCCTCCCTGGCTGTCGAGCATGAGGTAAAATTTATACGTGGTCGACTAGAGGCCATGGAAAAAGGAAAACCAATGTTGTTGCCTCCAGCCAAGAACGGCCCATTTCAAGAAAGGATGAGGAAAGCCCCACTACCTGATAAAAAAATCCCTACCTTCGAACCATATCAGGGCCTCACCAATGCCGTAGATCACATGGCCAGTTTTGAGGTAAAAATGAATGCAGTTGCCCCTGAGGACGAAGATGCATGGGGTAAGATTTTTGCAGGAACACTGAAGGGGAAGGCTTTGAAATGGTATACTGGACTCCCAATCGGATTCAAGTGGAGATGGGATGAATTGCATGCATGTTCGTCAACCAACTCTCTCATGGGCTCCAAATAAAAAACAAACGGACCTATGTGGGATACAGCAACGTATAAATGAGTCCAACCAGACCTATATGGACAGATTCATAGCCATGGTGGACCAAATACCGTACATTTCAAAAGAATCAATAAAAATGTGCTTCATCTCTGGCCTACAGCAAGGACTGATGAGGCAAGAAATGATGTTGCGGGATCAAACTTCGGTCGGAGAAATGTATGCCCACGCAATTCGGGTAATCAATACCGAAGAGGCAAAGAAAGAAGGGAATGAGAAGAAAGAAGGGAAGAAGAAAGAACATGATGGAGCGCACCGAGCTCAAGACCACTCGAACAAAGGGGGGCGAGGATCTGGCCACAAGGAAGAGGATAATCGAGGGAAAAATATGTGGGACAAAGTTGACTGGACCCCATTAACGACAAGCCGCGAGCATATAATGAATGTCCTGCTCGATCAGGATAAGATTGATAGGCCGTGGCCGCTGAAAGAAAGTCGATATCCTCGCAACCCAAATAAACGGTGTGCCTACCACAAAGACATCGGTCATACAACCGAGGAATGTATCAACTTGAAAAAGGCCATTCAGAAATTGATCGACAAAGGCGAGCTCAGGAGGTTTGAGCGAAGAGGCAACGACCAGAGGGAAAGGCCGAGAGAGCCCGAGCGACCTCTTTTAGCAAGGGTTTTTTAGCAGATTTCGTGGCTGAAGTTGGAGGATATTTTGGGCGGCTTAGGCAGTCGAAATGCTGGGAATAATTGGTTAGTTTACAAACAGTTTTTGGTAGGTTTGAGTCGGGTTTGGGGTCGAGCATGAGAGTCGAAACAGATTGGAGGTGTTCGGATTTTGTCACCGCATCGCCTTCAAGCTCCACTCCGAAACTTACACAATGAGTAAATGACATCAACTAAACTGTTTGATAAGCACAAGAAGTCGATGCGTATAGACTTGCTTGAAACAACAAATCTTTCCATTTTAAACGCCCTTGGCCGAATTAATACTCAACAAAACAAGTCCCAAAATCCTCCACCAACGATGCGAATAAGCGCCCCAAAATACCCAATCTATTCGAAAGCAAAACACTAACAAGTGTCAAAAATTCCTCACCAAAACCACTTCAAATCTGCATCATATCACAAATTGCAAAGATCATGCATCATATCAAAAAGCAAAAAATATAGCATATTACATCACATATCAATTTCATCTCTTGCATCATATCATGAATTGTAGCATAATGCATCATATCAGAAAGTGAAAATGCAATACCCAAGTCCCATCAACAAACTCACTCCCACAAATTGTAGCATAATGCATCATATTGACTTTTCAAAGTCAACTTGAACATTTTGTCCAAAAATCGATACAAAGCTTTTTGTTCACAATTTTTTAATATCCTTAACAGAGATTATATTTTTGCTTCTCTTTATCTGCTTCTTTTCACTTCTATAAAGCTCATAATTCACCGGGGGAGGGGGTGTTTTTCCATCTCTGGTTTTTGTATACCTAACAAAACTATTCAATTATCCTCCAATATGAAACACATCACAAGTCATTCCAATCTAGAAAAAATATCAAATTGACTTAAGAACCTGGAACCAAGACTCTATTCGCAAAGAAGGAGACATTATCCATTTACGTAAAACCAAATTGTATCACTTCATTTCCTCAACTATTCTCAAGCATTTCACAAACTCCGTAACATGGCCAAAACAACAAACGAAACAATGGTGCACACCCATTGTCATTGCTTGAATATGCGTACTCGATAGTTGATACAAATGTAATGCTTTCCAGCTTGTGTTCATTGGGGGTTTGGGTAAAGCAATCAAATTGGGGATAGCCTAAAAATTCTTGGATCAAGCAATCAAGTATAGTACTTCATGTTCACCTTACCTTCTTGCCCAGTAGTTTCCAAATACTGCAGGGTTTCGACTAGGTGTTATGATATTGTCAACCTTGAAGGCGGATACTTGCAATTGCTAACTTCGTGTTAGAAATAGCGCTTCTCTAGTCTATAGAAACACTAATGTAGAGGTCAAAATATATGATTTTCATGCGCTTAGAAACCCGTAATAAAATAGTAGCATTAAAAGAAAGAAAAACATAAACACTAGATGTTCACTTGACTCAATGAACTTTATTAAGTATTTAGTAATTTTTAACAAGAGACAATAACAGATCAAACGTTAATAGTAAATCGAATGGGTGATTCATTAAATTATGTTAGCCCTATGGAACTGAGAGCACCGAATACCGTAAAATGATTTCTATCTTCTTCTGCTCTCCTCCCGATTGGCAAACTGAACGCTTTTCATTTCTAAAAAAGTTATTTGGATAAGCCATGGTCTTAACTTTCACCAATCGTCAAATTACCCTTGAAATATTTAACCCCATAAACTCGACCTTCAATATAGCCGTGGTTTCCATCTTTACCGATGTCAATGTCCGTGTCCCTATAGTTGAGATACGCACTCCGGGAGATTTGGAAACAAAAGGAGTCATGTAATCGTAGAGCACTCATGTCCGATTGACGTAGTATCTCTTTGCTTTAGGTCCTTATTTATTCCAATTCATAGAGTACCGGATTTTGAAAATGTTTCCAACTCTATGAGGAAATGGAGTCTCCCAATCGTGATCTCGCCATTTTTCCACCGTAGGGGTTAAATATAAGTTCTCGATCTCACAAATCAATCATCGCCTTCCATATCAATTTCACCTTACTCCTGAATTGGAGTTTGTATATAGTCTCGATTTCGCGCTTTTGCAAATTTTATGAGTAATGAGTTCGGTCTAGCAAAACATTCACGTATGTCCCGCTATTGGACCAAAGAAAGCGCGGATTCTATCCAACTCATCTCCCATGCCCTCTTTTTGTAGATCGAGTTCAAGAAATCCCCGCCCATCACGAAACAAGCTTTCCCAATCATCCAAGAAATATTGTTACAAAGGATGCTCGATGGTCTTCTTTCCTTGTCCGGCTTTTATGTTCAATCGTATGAAGAGATCGTTGTCAATTTTATCTGGCGACATACCGCCACTTGTGAATTATGTCGGTAGCATTTTCTTCCATTGTTTTGTCCGCTCGAACAGTAACAAGTAAATTTTTGAAACTTGAACAAGTTTGATTTTGTAGGACAGATGACTTTACCGAAGCTTGCTCCACTCCCCCTGTCTCTCCCACGAACTGCTCGCAATTTTCATTAATATACTATTACCGCATCGAGAACGTAAGACGAGAACAGTGTCTTATCCGGCTTTAATCCGTTGACAAACTCCCAGTGGAAGGCATGCAAACTTTACCTTCCCTGATTCTCAGTAATAAAGTCCCA
>JABEVN020001754.1:0-23752 GCA_013146195.2 Codonopsis lanceolata | reverse complement strand
GTTATTAAAAATATTCCAGCCTATGCTAAGTTTTTCAAAGATCTTCACTCTAAGAAACACAAATTTGAAAACAATGAAAAATTATTGTTTACGAAAAGCGTAAGTGTTGTTTCAACCGAACTAAGTTGAAAGATCTGGTAGCTTTAATATCCAAGTCTCTTTGGGAAGCTCTAAAAGATGAAAGCCATGCTAGATCTAGGAGCAAGTATTAACTTGATGCCTTTTGCGGTCTACAAACAATTGGGGTTAGAACTAAAACCGCTAATATGTCCCCCACAATTAGCGATCGTTAGGTTAAACATCCCTTGGGGTATAGTGGAAGACATCTAGTTCGGGTTGATAAACTAATCATTCCGATCGACTTTGTGGTCTTAGAGATGGAAAGAAAATTTGCACAAACAATGAAGTTCATATCTTGTTAGGCGGACCTTTTATGTACTTGCCAATACTATGATAAATGTTAAAAATGGTAAACTTACAATGTGGTTCTAGGTGAAGCGTCAGAAATCTGTTTTTTGATGCTATGAATAGACCTAGTGACATGAATGCATGTTTTCCATAGAATCGAAATCGAAAAATTAACAACTCAAACTTTGAGGAAAATAATGAAGATGACGACTATGAGAAAGATGTATTTATAGTTTATGATGATAGACCTATACCTCCCATAAAAATTGACATTGAAGAGATAGAAAAGAGAAATAGAAGAAGAAGAAAAGACAAGAAAGAGACAAACTAGAAGCTCTTAAAAATAAGAATAAAAATAATATGGAAAAAATTAGAATCAAATTAATTACGATAAAATAGAAAAAGTAGAGGAAGAAATTAATGAAGAAGAAGAAGTAGAGATTTTAAAATCACTCTTTTGAAGAAATGAAATAGAGGATGAAAAAGTAGAAAATAATGAAGATGTTACTTGAAAAAGAAAATATTGAGGAGGTTAAAGAAGAAGAAATAATTAAACGAGAAAATTCGAATTTATTCCATCACGTTAAATCTCCTCTATTACAAGAAGAATTAAAGTCATTACCACCCCACCTAAAATATGCATTTTTAGGGGAAGGTAAAACTTTACTGTTATAATAGCTAGCGATTTAAGCGAAAAACAAGAAGCAAGTTTGTTAAAATTTTATGGACACATAGAGAGAGCCTATAGGATGGTCCCTAGCGATTTAAAAGGTATTAGTCCGTCTATGTGCATGCATAAAATACACTTAGAAAGAAGGTAGTAAGCCTTCAAGAGAAAGACAAAGAAGACTTAACCCTCACATGGAAGAAGCCGTAAGAAAGAAGTTCTTAAGCTTCTAGATGCGGGTATAATTTACCGATTTCGATAGTAAATGGGTTAGCCGATTCGAGTAGTTCTAAGAAATCGGAATTACGGTAGTTAAAAATGAAAAAAGATGAATTAGTCCCTACAAGAACTATACTTGGTTATAGAATGTGCATTGATTTGAGAAAACTAAATCGGCAACTAGGAAAGACCACTTTCACTTGCCATTTATTGACCAAATCCTTGAAAGATTAGCCGGTCATGAATATTATTGTTTTTTGATGGTTTTTACGGTTACAACCAAATTCTGTGCTTGCAGAAGACCAAGAGAAAACCACCTTTACATGTCCTTTGGTACTTTTGCTTTTAGGAGAATGCCCTTTGGACTATGTAATGCACCAGCCACCTTTCAAAGATGCATGATATCTATATTCTCAGATTTAGTAGAAAGATGTGTTGAAGTTTTCATGGATGATTTTTCAGTTTTTGGAAACTCTTTTGATCATTGCCTAGAAAATCTTACATCAGTCTTAAAAGATGTTGTGAAACAAATTTAACTTTAAGTTGGGAGAAAAGTCATTTCATGGTCAAACATGGAATTGTCTTAGGGCATGTTGTGTCTAATAAAGGCATTGAAGTCGATAAAGCGAAAATTTGAAGTTATTTCACAACTACCTCCCCAACTTACATTAAAGGTGTTAGAAGTTTTCTAGGGCATGCTGGCTTCTATAGAAGATTTATAAAAGATTTTTCAAAAATCTATAAACCTCTATGTAACTTGTTAGCAAAAGACACAGAGTTTGTTTTTGATCAAGAATGCTTAAATGCATTTAATTTATTAAAAGAAAGATTAACCACTGCCCCTATTTTATCCGGCCCCGATTGGTCTCTCCCTTTCGAGATCATGTGCGATGCTTCAGATTTTGCAATTGGAGCCGTGTTAGGACAAAGGGTAGATAGAAAGCCACATGTGATACATTATGCTAGTAGAACACTAAATGATGCACAACTAAATTATACAACAACCGAAAAAGAATTTTTAGCAGTTGTGTATGCATTAGAAAAATTTAGACCATATCTGTTAGGATCAAAAGTAATAATATTTTCTGATCATGTTGCATTAAAATATTTATTGAGTAAGAAAGATGCTAAGCCTAGACTAATTAGGTGGATGCTATTATTACAAGAATTTGACATTACAATCAAGGATAAAAACGGAACCGAAAATGTAAATGGCCGACCATTTGTCTAGATTAGAATTTTCACCCTTACTTGAGCGTCAATTTCTTGACAATACAATTCTGTAAATGAAGATTTTCCCGATGAACAACTTTTAGCGATCAAAGATTCGGACCCTTGGTATCTTGATTTTGTCAATTATTATGTGTCTCGATATTATAAATCCGATTTTGATCACTATCAAAAGAAGAAATTTTTGAAAGCAAAAAATATTTTTGGGAAGAGCCTCATTTATATAAAATGTGTTCGAACTCTTTAATCGGGCGATGTGTTCGAAAAAAGACCAACAAAGTATTATGGAATTTTGTCATGAATACTCTTGTGGTGGTCATTTTAGCGGAAATAAAAGCTGCTAGAAAAATTTTACAATCGGTTTATATTGGCCCTTGTTTTTAGAGGCGTGACTTATTTTATAGAACATGTGATAAATGTCAGAGAACTGGTGGAATAGGAAAAAGAAATGAAATGCCCTTGCACACTAATATGGTTGTTGAAATCTTTGATGTTTGGGGCATTGATTTTATGGGTCCTTTCCCCGTCTCTAATAACTGTGAATATATTTTGGTAGTTGTTGATTATGTATCCAAATGGATAGAAGCCATAGGTACTAAAACAAATGATGGTAAAACTGTGGTTAAATTTGTTGAAGATCTTTTTGCCCGGTATGGAGTACCTAAGGCCATAATCAGTGATCAAGGAACTCATTTTACTAATAAATTATTAAATAATGTCCTTAGAAAACATGGTGTAACTCATAAGTTAGCTACACCCTATCATCCTCAGACATCTGGCCAAGTAGAGGTAAGTAATATGCAAATTAAAGCAGTACTAGAAAAGACCGTTAGGCCGAATCGTAAAGATTGGGAATCTAAACTTAAGGATGCTTTATGGGCATACCGAACTGCTTATAAGACCCCGATAGGAATGAGTCCATACCGAATGGTGTATGGCAAAGCATGTCATTTACCAGTTGAAATTGAACATAAAGCTTATTGGGCAGTCAAAGACTTAAATTTAGATTTAACATTGGCCGGTGAGGAAAGATTGTTTCAATTAAATGAATTAGAAGAACATAGGCTAAATTCGTACGAAAATGCTAAAACATATAAAGAAAAGACCAAGAAATACCATGACATGGGATTGGCCAATAAAATGTTTCGACCAGGATTGAAAGTTTTACTTTTTAATTCTAGACTTAGGTTATTCCCTGGAAAATTAAAATCTAAGTGGTCTGGTCCTTTCACAATTGTCCGAATTTATCCTCATGGAGCTATTGACATAAGAAATCCAAGGACCAATGAAGTGTTTAAAGTCAATGGTCACCGACTCAAACCATATCTTGAACCAATGTCAGTCGAACGAACAATTGAATTAATTCGTCTAGCTGACAATGCACCACCCGATGATTAGGTTTGCAGTTGGGTCGAGCCAAAGACGTTAAACAAAGGCGCTAAGTGGGAGGCAACCCACTATGATGAATTTTAATTGCTTTTGTAGTTAATTTAAATATGCTATTCTCCGTTAAATTTAATTTTGGACATTTAATTTTGAAATTAAATATACCAAAATCCAAGTTTGGGGGAGAAAAGCATCTTAATGTTGTATTTATATGTTGCTAATATTGTTAGTTTAGAGTTTTTTTTTTTGTAGAGTTTTTTTAAAATGCAGGAAAGTAACGAAACGTAATGGAACTTAACGGATGGACCTGAATGTAAAACTGATAAAAAGGATGAAAAGGAAACAAAGAAGGTACAATCTGCCCACCTTGCGGACGCAAGGTGCTAAAGGCCTTGTGACCGCAAGGTCCCCATAAATACAGGTAGCGTGAACGGCATCATGCAAGATGCGTGGGAATCGAACCGCTCGATGCTACCTTGCGGACGCAAGGTAAAAAGACACCTTGCGACCGCAAGGTGCCTTTATAAAGAATCGGCGTGCTTCATGGCGGATCACCGAAAACTTCCTTCCTTCTTCAAGCAAGCGGCAGCAGCTCCTCCCTTCCAAATTTCGGCAAGAGGCTTCCAAATCCCAGCCAATCTACAAGAACTCTCCCTCTTTCAAGAACTCTTCTCCCTCCATTCATCCTCCATTACACCCCATTCAAGGTTGAAGAAGGAGATTCCATTTTTGCCGGCGAAAGAGCTCAAAATCCGCCGACTCTCCACCTTCAAGCAGCAATAACCAAGTAACTCTAACCCCTCCTTCATTTTTTTACGTACAAAGACAATTGCATGCTAGGGTGTTAGAAAATTTACGTAGAAATATAGTTTTTGCATGCTTTAGGTGGTAGTTTAATTTTTAAAAAATTTTAAAAGAATAATATTTTTAATTGTTAAATTTTATATTTGTGCTCAAACAAATGGCCCCAAAACGTAGAAACACTGGCCCCTCTACTTCTCGCCCTGTTGAGGAAGAAGAGCAAAATTATGACCACCGCCGCTTCATATCTTTTGAGGCATCGGAGAGATACGTGCAAAGCTCTCCAAGTCCTTGATTCGAGAGGGATTCAAGGCGAATTTGGCCTCCACAATGAATTTATAGCGTAGGTGGGGGATTTTTGAGTCTCCGGACAAGGCAATCGTACCTATTGTCTGTGAGTTCTATGCCAATGGCCTCATTGGCATAGATGGTGGGGTTTTAGAGACCGTTTTTGTTAGGGGCAATGACGTTAGTTTTTCGTCCCAAAGCATTAACATGTATTACGGCACCTCCAACTTTGCGGAGGGTGCCGACGACTATAGCCACCACCTTCATCCCCCTATCCCTGTCGAGGTGGTCAATGCGACCATCTCCCATCCTGGTGTGGTGTGGACCCAAAACCGCAACCCACCATTCGGTCCACGCACCATGGAGGAGTCCTTCCTTTTGGACACGGCCAAGCCCGTGTTCAAATTCATTTGCTCCCGCCTTATGCCTTCCAGTCACCAACACACGGTGACTTGGGCTAAGGCCATCCTGATCTACACCATCATGGTGGGTGTGATTGATGTCGATCAACGGCCAAATTAAGACCCTTATTAGAGGTACCACAAATGCGGGGTTCGCGTTCCCGCATTTGATTACCGGACTGTGTAAGGACGCGGGAGTTAGGTGGCCTCGACACGCGAGAGGCTAAGAGATGTGCCCGCCATCACTAGGGCAATTCTATTTGAGCACCACCACCAGCCGCGAGAGAGGGTTCCTCACGTGGAGGAACCCAAAGAGGAGGAGGAGGACCCGCTAGTGGGGATCTCCAACAGGCTAGAAGAGGTGGCCCTCGAAACCAACATGGCAAATCAGCAGTTGGCACTTATGCGTGCCAACCAAGAAGATTTGTTTGGTTGGTTCAACACCGTGGGCAAAACATCTCCAACCTTTATGGGATGTCGCCTGGTACGATCCCCGAGTTTCGTCCTCGTTCGTTATTTCCACCCGACTCACCTTGAGTCGAGGCCCAAGTTTCATCCTCTTTCGTTAGGTGGGCCTGCTATGTCCTTTTGATATTTGCCCTTCCCCATCAAGCCTCTCATATGTTCCTCAATTTTGGGGACAAAATAGAAATTAAGTTTGGGGGGGGATTCTAAGCCCAGAGTCTTAGCAGGTCCTAGCCTAAGGAGGAATGGAGTTGGGCTACGTTTTTAGGGTGGGGAAAATTTTCTTTTCCCTCTATCGTGTCTCCTCCTCACCCGCTTTTCTTGATTTTAAATTTTTCTTGTTTTCGGAGATGTTGCCTTGACCAGAATAATATAATTTTGGATGCTCGTGGGTTCCTTCCAAGGGGACCCATCATCAATTGTGTCATCAACATCTCCAATTTTCTTTATAAAAAAAATTTAAAATATATAATATAAATTAATTTAATTAAAAATTTCATCCTCAAGTTTTGGTGCGGTAATACTAGTCGATGAGGAGTTAATGCAATGAACCACATAACTAGTTCATAGATCCTTCTGGAATTTACTTGATTTTGCGAAACTCCTACTTTTCTCCAAATTCTTCATGCACCCACACCTGTCATAATTATGGATTAATTAGAATAGTTTTATAAAGTTTATAGCACCTACTTCATTTCAACAAGATATGCACAAGAATATGATGCATAGCCATTCGAACATGATTGTTGCATTAAATTGTAACTTAGGGTCAATTGCACGATAGTTAGATCCCTTGGATTTTTCTTACTAATATATCTCAAGCACACTTTCGAACCGTGTCTGCATGTTAGTCTCGATTGTCCCTACCATCTGTCTTAGCGAATGCTTATGTGAAATCTAGTGATGCTAAACATTCAACCCCACAATTCCCATAGTTGATATGACATTTTGTGTGTCTTACTTGCTTTAAAAACTACATGAGCATTTGGCATTAAGAAATGACTTAGGCCATCTTTGGATCGTTAGAGCCTAAATATTCCCTGACCTTTACTAAAAATATCCCTAGTGTCCCCTTTTGAGCCTAATTAAAAAGAATGGAGTGTGCTAAGCACACATTAAAACCCCCATTCGACATCGTTTCTATTACCCACATTAACTTAACCCTAAAAGCCTATACACTTTTAGCCTACCCTTTGAGAGAGTAGGATGTGGGTGGGGAATTAATTTTATGGGACCATTTTTTAGTCAAGCAAGTTTTCTGAAGACTTCTTCTTCCCGTCGAAAAAAAAAAGAAAAAGAAAAGAAAAAAAATAGATCGACGAAAAATGAAACAGAAGAAGAAGAGTGCAAATAGATTCAAATGAAAGCATAGCTTTCAAGGAAATATGATTAGAAAAATATTGCTGAGAAAAATGATGAGATGTTTTTAGATTGTATAATGCCCAAATCAAGTTTGGGGGCGGGGAAGAAGAAAACTGAAAAGTAAAAAAAAAAAAGAAAACCACCCCGCCTACTTGTAGTCTTTGCAGGTCCTAGCCTAAAAAGGGAAAACTTCCTTTTGCTTGGAAGTATGAGGGATAAAGGGTAGTCTTACTCTCTCACTTTGAATTCCAATCCCTTTCCATCAAATCCCCTAACACCTTGGCCTTACATTACAAGCTAATAAAGACCTAATGATCTTCTTGCCAATGCTTGTGCATGTTTTCTTTGCTAAGTGAGTCATATAGAATTGATCAAACACTTCATGTTCATATTATTCGCCAAGAAGCTCACTGTGTTAGCATAATCTTAGCTATTACAAGTAATTGGGATAGGAGAGCATTGTATGTCATACATAGAAGTGCATGGGATGGATGTATAAGTTTTGAAATCCTTGGTGACCTCTCTTTCTGTAATAGACCGGGTTTGGATGGTAGATCTCATACTTCACGATGCATTGGTTTTGAATTAAAGTTTGATTTTCATATGAATGTGGTGCTTAGCTTAATAAAGCTATTTTAGTTAAGATATTCTCTAAGAGTGGTGATCACACACACACGGAGAAATTAAGAGTAGTAGCAATTTTAAGAAAAAGTCAGTTGGTTTTATGTGACTAAGTCTGCACATATGTGGTGAGCATCGGACTGAGACTACTTTGTTATGCCATGCTATTATAACTTGAGGTTGAAGCCAAAAACATTTTTATTTTTGTTTAGTTTAATTTTTACCTGGTTTTGTATTTATTAGTTTTTGTATTTATCTGCATAGTCGAGTCACTCGAAAGAGTCTCCTTGAGTTTGTGGGTTTCTAGAGGAGTGTAAATAGTGTCACCCTCCAAAAAGATTTTCGTTATTTTTGTTAATTAATTGCATTTGTATTTATAAGTATTGTTTACTCGTGGACGATCAAAGTTTAAGTTTGGGGGTATTTGATCGATGTATTTTATACGTCGATTTACTATGCTTCCATGACTTAAATTGAGCGATTACACGAGGCTTTTGGCTACTGATGTGCATTTTTCAGTGATTTTGTGAGTTTCAGGGTTTTAGATGAAAGTATACAGATTATAAGACTTTTTTGGTGAAAATTCCGAGAAGGGGGCAAGGTGAAAATTGAAGATTAAACAACGAAGATCAAGACTGGATACCTTGCGGTCGCAAGGTGTTATCTACCATGCTTCCGCAAGGTAGGCAGAAACTGCAGAAATCAAGCCCTGAGAAATCAAGGACCTTGCGGTCGCAAGGTGCCTTATACCTTGCGACCGAAAGGTAGTCAGAATGCCCAGATTTGTGTTTTCACAAGAGATGTAATTGCCCTACAACTCCATGGTATAAATAGAGGCTAGTAGCCAGAGCATTGTACGGCTGGAGACGGCTAGAAATTAGTTTTCTATAGCTTTAGAATAGATTTTAGGTTGTATAACATAATTAGTTATTGTAATTACAAGTATTGAAGATCGATTCATGAATTCGTTCATTCTTTCATCTCTGTGTCTTGTTCATTCATCAAGGATGAACAAGGATGAACTAAATCTTCATTCATCTAGGAGGTGGGAGGTAACTTGTATCGAATCTATGCTTTAACATATATTTTTATTCATTCAATTCTTGTTGATTGTGGTGTTTATCAATCCTTCTATTATTTCACTTTGAACAAATGAATGTAATCGTGAATAATAAAGGCCTAGAGGTGCGGATAACTGCATGATCAATGTGCATATGTCGTACACTGGCTCACCATCACAATAAATTGGACCTATCGATGCACGAGAGTGATAAGTTAGGGTCAGGTTCCATATATGACCTAAGTGATAGTTAGATAATATGTTCTTGTGCCTATGATATAGAATGGATGAATTATTTGAAGATGGAGACTGAACGGTAATTCAATAGGCTATATCTATATTTTGTGAACGAACCCAAAAGATTGAATGATAATTTATTAAAATAAGCATAGAGGAGATACAAGTGAAACACGAATCATAGATTTCCATCCGCCATAAGATCTTCGTAAATTGTAATTGTTGCTAATTAGTTAAACAAGAATAATAATAATTAGTTTAGAATAGAATTAAGATAAAAACCCCCCCTTAGATTAATAATTTGCTATCAATAAATCGTACTATCTGTGATCTTCTTGTCTTTGTGGTTCGACCCTTGCTTCCCAAAACTATTCTCCAATAGTCTTGTCCACTTGCAAGGAAAATAATTAAAATAAGACATCGATCAGTACTTTACTTTCCATTTTCATAGAAATTAAGACTTGCAATTTGTATAGACAAATAAATCCATAAAAGAAGGTACATAGTACAATAATCTTATTCCTTTCTTGTGTTGAAAAAACGACAAATTAAAAGGTAATAAATATGTTTGCACAACCCATATATGCATGGTAATGAAACCATCAAAACGATAACATAATAAATAATACTTCACCCTTAGTTTTGCTTCACCTCAAATCTCCATCGTACCAAACGAAAGTGAATTCCTGCCAAAAGTAAGAAAAGTAAAAGAATTGAATAAGAATAGAAACAACATTTTTGGCTGAAATTGTAGCCATTGTAAAGAAACTATCAAAACTATTTTGTACTTGTTTACATATAATCAAAACACCATGGTAAAATTCATCCTCGACTACAAACTATTTCTATTTTCCCAATGAATTGTAGTATTAGTTAAGTCGATCTAATTCTAAGAATATACTCAAGCTCGCTAGTGGCAAATGATACTTTATCAACTCTCAATACACAAGGTTCATACGAATCTTAATTAAGGAGCTCCAGCTTATATATGTATGCATTCCAGCTTATAGCATCTTAATGTTCTATTTATACAATTCTACACATGTATAAGCAAATACAATGAGAGAGAGAGAGCATGTTGGACCTGAATTAATCTTCAAACTTCGCGATAACAGAACTTCCGTTTTAGCCAAGTAAGCTTTATAGAAAATGCTAATGCAAGCCAATTGAAGACATTTTCAAGGAACTGAAAGTAAGCATGCCTCCACGATTCTTTGAAATGTAAAACCCCACAGATTCCCAAGAAACCAGGGCCTGTGCCAGCATAAAACCATAAATGATCATAATCATCGTGATCAGCTTTACGTCCATGAACAAGTCGTCCATCGTTGTTGTGGCAACTCTTCAAGACAGATGCTCCACAGAGTTCAGTGTTCCCTTCATAAATTGTTGGATCAATTAGATTTTGGAGTTGATGTCCAGTCAGTATTCAACCTGATAATTCGTTGAACGAAAGGTTCAAGTAGCTGAGGAAGGTCAAATCTGACAAACATGGAGGAATTGGGCCAAAAAGTTTGTTTTTGGACAAATCAAGAGATTCCAACTGCTTCAAATTACCAATTGTCTTTGGGATCCTTCCATTTAACTGATTTCCCGATATATTCAATGCCTCTAACGCCGAAAGATCCATCAACCCTTTAGGAATTTCTCCAACCATGTTGTTATTCGACATGACTATGGACGTAAGAAATTGGATTGTTTTGGTGTATAGAAGCTCTACTCCTTTCACAACAACAATAATATTTTCTGTATAATATCTCGAGTAATTTTCGGGTGAATAATTCGTAATGGTCATGCCAGTTAAATTGCTGAAGCATCGTAGGATATTCCCAGTAACATTATTATTTTCCAAGCCTAATAGACGAAGATAGGTGAGGTAACAGAGCTGTAGGGGGATCTCACCAGCAAACAAATTTGACTGATGACTAAGTAACTTCAGATTAGTTAGCTTTTCTCCAATCCAAGAAGGGATAATACCAATAAAGAAATTAGCACCTAAATCAAGTGTCATCAGAGATGTCAAATTCTGTAAGGATAAAGGAAGCTCTCCCTCAAACCTGTTGTTGTGTAAGTGTAATGATTGGAGTTGACTTAGAAAACCCAAGGAACTTAGAATATGACCATGCATGCTATTATTTGTCACATCTAAAACTTGCAAAGAGATCAATCTCCCCAAAAATGAAGGTAATCCTCCTGAGAACTTGTTTCCAGAGAGATCAATAACATATAAAGATTTCATCATGCATAAATGAAATGGAATAGTCCATGTAAGTAAATTCGTTGAGAGATATAAGACTTCCACATAAGAGGGTAAAACCGTTAAGGGTCCCTCAAATCTGTTGGAATGTAGTAGTAGTCGCCTTCCTATGGGATCCACAACTGATTCTTGAAATTTGGGCAGTTTTCCACTGATCTCGTTGTGGGATAAATCCCGGAAGACAATAAGAGAAGAGACATTCTCAAACCAAGTAGGGATTGAATCCGAAATGCTCGAGTTAGCAATTAATAAATGCTCAATGTGTCTCTACGTTTGAAGCCACTGCGGAAATTGAGGTCCTATATTCTTGCAGGAATCCATATCAATTTCTCTGAGTTGAAAAGGAGGAACCCATTGAAGGCTGACATTAAAACCTAACGAGGTTGATGACATGTACAATGAATCTAACTTCTTGAGTTTGGTAAAGTGATGTTCAGATAGATTACCAACCAATGAATTATATGCGACATACAACATTTGTAATTTTGAGAGATGCCCAATGCTGTTGGGAATGCTACCGCTTAATTGATTGGACCTGATAGCTAACTCTTGTAGTTTTGAGAGTTACCCAGTGCTGGTGGGAATGCTCCCGCTTAATTGATTGTAAGTGATATCTAACTCTTGTAGCTTTGAGAGTTGTCCAATACTGTTGGGAATGTTCCCGCTTCATTGATTGCAGCTGATATCTAAGTCTTATAGCTTTGAGAGTTGCCCAATGCTACTGGGAATGTTCCCACTTAATTGATTGGAGCTGATATCTAAGTCTAGTCGTTTGTTGCCTCGGCATCCTTTGTTGTCATTGCAAAAACCCTTCCTTGCCCCGACGATTTCATTTTATCTTCTGTTACTGGGCTTCTAGTAAAACCCTTCTATAGTGGTTCTGGGCACTCCTTGACTCTGTGTCCGATCTTACCACATTTAAAGCAAGCTCCCTTCCCACGATAGCAGGCTTCTGTTGGGTGATTCCTTCCGCACTTGTGGCATGTCGAATTTGTGTTTTGATTCTGCCACCTATTTTGATTATGCCACTGGTTCTGGTTCTGAGTTTGATTTTGAGTAGGTTGAACAACCTCTCTGTTACGACCACCATCTACATTACTCCTTTTATTTCCACCCCCAGTGACTTCTTGACTGCTTGATTGCCCATGATACTTTCCTATGTTATTCTCAAAACATCTCTTCTTCTCGTCTCTTTTTCTACGGTACTCAGCAGAATTTAGTTCGATCATACGAGCTCGATCTAAAACTTCCGCATAAGTTGGTAGTTTCAAAGGCAACAATCTATAGCTAAATTGATTGCTAAGGCCCCATTCAAACTTTCTAGCTTTCTGGCTTTCATCTCGAATGAGGTTTGGAGCGTATTTCGACAACTCCGTGAACTTTGCATCATACTCATCGATTGTCATTTTTTCCTATCCGAGGTAAAGAAATTCAACCATCCTCCTTTCTTGCACACTTGGGGGAAAGTACTTCCTGTTGAAGGCTTCATGGAACATCTCCCAGCTATAAACTTCTACTCCATTTGCCTCCACAGTTCTCTTCTCCGATTTCCACCAATGATTAGCCTCCCCTTCCAATAAGAATGTAGCAAAATTTACCTTCTGTTCATCAGTACAGACCATGGTTTAAAAAAAATTCTCCATGTTCTCTAGCCGTTCTCATGGTTCCTCGATGCCTGGCTTTCCAGAGAAGGTTTTGGGTTTCATCCTATGGAAACTTTCCAGTAGTTCCCTAGTGGTTGGTTGAGTTGGTGGTGGTGGTGGTGCAACAGCAGTAGCTGCCGTAGCCGTCGCAGCTGCAGCCGCAATTACAGGTGTTGCGTTTGCTTGACCGATGCTTGCCGTAATGGCTTGTGTGAGGCCTTGGATAAGGGCCACCAGTTGTTGGTCTACATGAGTAGGACCGTTCATGTTTACTCCTGGTTGTGGCCCGACGGGATTTTCTGCAACTCCTGAAGTAGATTCTTCATCGACTCTCCTACCTCGACAACCTCGTCCACGTCGACGACCTCGTACACCACCCCGTGTTCCACTTCGTCCTCCTCTAGCCATCTATCACTGCCACAAGCATAGCGAGATCTCATAAGCGTAATCTAGATTTTTTATTTATTTAAATTCAATATCCGAATGAAATTTGTATGAAAATTTTCAATCTATAACCAGGGTATAATAAATCTTATCACACTATTTGTTGGCGCTTACATGTATTCTATGGGTAGTTATCATAAAATTCAAAAACACAAACACGACCGTCCATTATTTATTCGAAGGATATAAGGAGTCTCAAAAACTTTATTAATTCAAAATATATTGTCTCAAAACATAAACTCCATCAAATTATTCAAAGGATTCGTATGGGTCCTTTAGAGTGCACCACGTAACTTCAAAACTAGCCTATTTATAGCCTCTCGCGACCATCAGCATGAAGAGCTATGTCAATGTCTTGACATGTTAGGACGATTTCCGTTAGAAACCTCTGGTATCTTGCATGGGACTTATACAACCACTACAAGAAAAAGGGCCTATGGCGACACTAATAAAGTGTCGGAAACAAATGAAAAAGTGTCGGAAATTAAGTTACCGACACTTATTTGACAATTGCGTTAAGTGTCACCGTAGCCTTAGTTGCAAATTTACGACACTTAGTTAAGTGTCGACTAATTCCAACTCATTAAATAACTGTCGGAAATTAAATCCCCAACACTTCATGTGACACTTTGTTTACGTCATGGCTTCCCAACACAAAATTGTAAATTGTTGTAAATGTACAACACTTAGATAAGTGTTGGTAACTTCCGACACATTAGATAAGTGTCACAAAATAAATTCTCGACACTTTTACCGACACTTGGAAATGTCGGGTTACAATAGGATATTTACTAAATTAATATTCTATTTTCCAACGCTTACTTGTAAGTGTTATTTGTAAGCGCCACTTATTTATGAATTGTTTTTTTATTGTTAAATATCAATAAATTTTGGTATTTCATTAAAAAGTAATTTACATTTTCAACGAGTTGACTACATTGTGATTCAATACAACCATCGACATCATACAAAAATTAAACTATTATTTGTTAAAGACTCATTTATTAAAGAGAAACGATATTATAATTATCAATTCATGTAAAATATTTCAAAATCTACACATAAATAAAATATAAACAACCAAAAGGTTGTTTCTAGAGTTAACTTGAAATTTAAACTTGTACCAATCCATGTAAACAATCTCTAATAAAAGAACCTAAAAATAAAATAAAAAATCATGTAGCATGATGATCAAGAAAAACTCCATCTTCACAGCAATCAGCTAGAAAACCTGTCCAAGTAAAATTACTATTTTGATTAAAAATCAACAAGAAAAAGTAAGTCATTGTTCTTGTAGGATCAAACGAGAAGCTTAAGAAACTTACCATAGGAATACTTTCTTGGCATAATCATCATTTCTTTGTTTTTTTTACTGGATGAATCTAAAAGTATACAGGTTATCCAAAATCGATTAGTTAAAGTTAATCACAAAAAAAGTACAACCTTATTGCCCCCACCCCCAATATGAATATTAAACCTAATGAATGGAAAGAGGAGAAATGGAAGGAATGTTGCTTCAATAACATGTTATCCCAAAACTATTAGTTAAAAATAACTAACCTCGTGTGATGTATTATCGTTGCTCGAAAGATTCTTCAATAACCTGTATCATGGTTTTCTATGCTCTTGGTTTTGAGAAAGTTGCTTCAATGGTGATGTACCACTGGAATTATCGGGAACCTATTATATTTAGAGCATGTTATAAGAAATGGAATGAATAGATAACAATATTGTTGAATATGTGGAAAAAGTACCTTTCGGTTGTCTAGTTACACAACGTACTCCCTCAGATGACAAGTGATCCTCCAAAGCTTTCATCTTAGCATCAAATGCCTTCCCCATAATGGCTAATTGTTCCTTGACCTGTCATTTCACTTTAGCCTTCACCTGAGTATCCATTTCTTCCATCTCTCCACGTATTTTTGTCAAAGCGTGTTGAGAAACTTCTAACGTGACATGTACCTGATCCAACTCTTGTTGAGATGAAGCTTGTAACTCAACACGTACCTTATCCAACTCTTTTTGAGACTCAGTTCGCAACCTCTCCAATTTTTGTTGTCAAGAAAGTTCCATTTCAGCACGCAACATGTCTAACTGTGACTGAATATGTGTGTTTGTAGCCTCTTGATAGTTGCATTGCCTCTGTGGCATTGAACCAAAGACCTTACTTGGAGCTACTCCTAGGCCAAGAGGATGTACACGACCAGATTTTTCAGGCCGCATGACTTAGGAGAATATATCGTTTGCACATATATTAGCAGATTATGGATGTTCGAGTGCAATACAATCCATTTCATCCTACATATAAAACATTAATATAATATCAACCCAATCTATCACACATGGAAGCTGATGCGGTTCTAACATAAGTTTTAAATGACCTACAACAAATGGGCTGATTACTGATACAGCATTCTCGACCAATAATAACCCTTGGACATATTATTTATGCAATTCAAAAATGTATGGCATGGACAAAAACCCGAGACATCTGTTTACTTCCTCCCTCACGACTTGAACCACCCAATTCTGGTTTGTATCAGGTTGGGTGTCTAGTTTAAGACTTGTTCAAATCAATACTTCTGGACTTGGGTTAGATCAATTTGGTGCAGATTGCAATTGGACAGACATAAACACCAATTATTGGACAATGACACAAATATATCCGATAAGGTTCGATCAATTAAAATAAGGGATGGGCATATCAATATATCCAATCATAAGGGAATCACCTATTTAGTAAACTCAAGGGAAAGATTCTTTGTGGAGGTCAATGAATGAATGATGAAGACTACAAAAGACTAAATCTGATCATAGAGTGTTGGTTAAACAACCAACGTCGATGAGTTTTCTACACAAGAATGAAGGAACCAAGCCTGGGAAAAAGAGCAAATGACTTTTACTAGTGCTAAATAAAATAGTATCAGAAACTAATAAGCATATTCCAGGATTCCACATGACATTATAAAATCTACAATAATGCATGCCGATTCAATACTTGTTTACATAAATATAAAGCTACCACGAATCCCATAAGCTCTCAATGTGGTTTTTTTTACGGAAGATGAGGGATAGCATAGCAGCAAGATGACCAGATAAACATGCAAGATCAATGATAAAACATAATGTTGGATTTAAACGTAAATTAATATTAAAAATATTTTATTTTTTTTAAAAAGGCATATACAAACATAGATCCCAGTTAAGAGTCTTTTTAGTGAGTTTCTATTAGGCAGCTTAGGTTCCAAAGTAATGCTAGATTACCTAGAATATTTTCCTTGGGCCTATTGTGATAAGTTTCTTACTTTCTGAATCATAGTGCATGTAATTCTAAACATCAAGCTTGCTATTGAGCTGGGTAGCTTGGAATTAGGAGCACTATGCATAATCTCTTAGCTCACAGGATTAAGCGGAAATGAAAGGCTACCTTTCATCTTCAATATGATTTTATAATATCTTACTTATCAACTCAAAATTCGGTGGTTTTTGAGCATTGTATCAGCTCAAAATTCGTAAAAATTACAAACACAGAAAATTATTTCAAAGATTCATGAAAAAAGATTCAAAATTAATAAACACAAAAACATGAAGAGCACTAAAGTAGCAACACTTTACAGAGTATCCCACCTAGCTAATTTTCACCAATCAACTACTAATTTATTTGTCCCACCCCACCTACACAAACAATGTTTTCCAATTTTCATGGAAAATCAAATGCTGCCAATTTTCAAAAACAGCAATTTTGATTTTCAGGTTTGTAAACAAAAAAGAAAGCCTACGGGACAATATATCAAACACTTGACGGGCACAAATAAGAAAACTATTTAGAATCACTTAATCACCATTGTGCTATTTTGTAGACAAAACTAGTACTCTTGCCCGTGCCGATGGCACGGTGCCAGTTTGAGAATTTATTAATAAATGAAATAATGTGAAAATGTACCCAAATACCTAATAAAATAAAATATTTTACTTCGATATTTATTTTTTAAGAAAACCAAGAAATAAATATTTTAATTGTAACTACTGTTAAAATATAAAAAGAAAATTTTATTGTTTTCATAATAACGAAAATTCAGTTTTTTTCTTCTGGGGTTTGCTTAACTTTGTAAACATGAGATGCAATAACTTTGTCCATTATTTCCACCTACACATGAGACAAATAAAATTCAAACATATTCAATTAACTAAATTTTCTGCTTCATCTACAAAACTCTTATCCTCCCACATATCTATATTACAAAATCTAACAGGCGAACGAAGATTGCAGTAAAAGAATTAATCTCAACCTATGAATAGCCCTAGTTAATTACCTAGTTGTTTTATAAGGAAACATAATTCTAACAGTATAAGGAAACCCAGAAGAAGAGGTTACTCAAATAAATGACAGCCATATGATGATAGTAAATTAAATTAAATCCTGACCTCTGAATAGCCATAGTCAATTACCTAGCTTTTTTGTAATATAGATTAAATGTAGAGCGTAAGATTGCAGTAAAAGAATTAATCTCAACCTATGAATAGCCCTAGTTAATTACCTAGTTGTTTTATAAGGAAACCTAATTCTAACAGTATAAGGAAACCCATAAGAGGAGGTTACTCAAATAAATGACAGCCGTAGGATGATAGTAAATTAAATTAAATCCTGACCTCTGAATAGCCCTAGTCAATTACCTAGCTTCTTTGTAATATAGATTTCTGCTTCATCTACAAAACTCTTATCCTTCCACATATCTATATTACAAAATCTAACAGGCGAACGAAGATGCATTTGATCTAAATTAATCAACCCTAAAAGCTAAAAAAAAAAAAGATAATTAAATCAATGAAAACCAACACACATACCCCAACAAACGAAACTACAACAATGAGAAGATGTCCAACATTCTATAAAAATAAACTCGTGCCCATGCCGATGGTACGGTGCCAGTAAAAGCATGGTCAAAGTATGAACCGAGCATGATAAAAAAAATTAATTAAGAAACTACAACTAAATATTTGTAAAACCGTAAAGGCCTCTTTGTCCGAAACGGAGAGATTAATTAATAATTTGTACACGAAACTGCGGACCGACCAAAAAAATGGGCCGGAAAAAACATGTGATTTTTTTTATTTGTATAAGAAATTGCGGACCGGAAAAAAAATTTAATTGTCAAACAAAAAAACGGGTTGGACAAAAATTAAAATTGATTAAGTTAATTAGAATAACAATTAAAAAGAAAAAAAACAAATATTTCAAATTACAAAACTTACGATTTTTTTATTTGTATACGAAATTGTGGGTCGAAAAAAAATTAAATTGATTAAGTTAATTAATTAAGATAATAATTAAAAAGAAAAAAATTAAAATACAAATATTCAAAACTTACCGCTGGACTAAAACTAAATTGATTTGTAATGCACGTTAAAACAATAAATCTCAGTAAAACAATATCGGTAAAACCATAAAATAATAAATGTAAAACTGTAAAATCATAAATAATAAGTAAGCCGTAGAATATGTATTTATTGGAACAATTATCTATTTTTGGAAGAAAAAGAAGCAGTAAAATTGGAAAAAGTAACTGTCTTTCACACGTTTACAATTTAAATTAAATGTAGAGCGTGAGATTGCAGTAAAAGAATTAATCTCAACCTATGAATAGGCATAGTCAATTACCTAGTTGTTTTATAAGGAAACTTAATTCTAACAATATAAGGAAATAAATCTCAGTAAAACAATATCGGTAAAACTATAAAATAATAAATGTAAAACTGTAAAATCGTAAATAATAAGTAAGTCGTTGAATATGCCTTTATTGGAACAGATATCTATTTTTGGAAGAAAAAGAAGCAGTAAAATTGGAAAAAACATGTTTACAATTTAGATTAAATGTAGAGTGTGAGATTGCAGTAAAAGAATTAATCTCAACCTATGAATAGCCCTAATTAATTACCTAGTTGTTTTATAAGGAAACTTAATTCTAACAATATAAGGAAACCCAGAAGAAGGGGTTACTCAAATAAATGACAGCCGTAGGATGATAGTAAATTAAATTAAATCCTGACCTTTGAATAATAAGATTGCAGTAAAAGAATTAATCTCAACCTATGAATAGCCCTAGTTAATTACCTAGTTGTTTTATAAGGAAACCTAATTCTAACAGTATAAGGAAACCCAGAAGAGGAGGTTACTCAAATAAATGACAGCCGTAGGATGATAGTAAATTAAATTAAATTCTGACCTCTGAATAGCCCTAGTCAATTACCTAGCTTTTTTGTAATATAGATACTAATTCTAAACTACAGCGGAGAATCATGTAAGAACACCAAAATTGATACATATAAACCATGAATTGCAAACTAGGACCAATTGAATATTACCTGAAGCTTGAAACTGGAACACTTTTTCGTTGTCTTTCAATGGTGCTCTTTCTTCCTTGGGATTGATATGAATTGGCGTGGAAGTTGAGATGTTATGGAAGGCAAAGGATGCGGCTAGGTATTGGGAAAAACGAGTTAGAGCGGGAAAGAGGAAACATAATGCGCCAAAACCAAAAACAAAAAAATAACTGTGTTGTGATTTATTATGGCAACAAAGAAAAAGTAGACATGTTTTTAATTGTGTGACTCACTCAATTTCGGACAAAGAGTGTCCGTTTAAAAGTCAAACTTTTTAAGAAAATGATACTTTAAATATTAGTAATAAAATTATAATTGTATTTTTTTAATTTTTGAAAGTGGACTATTTAAGTGGAACATTAAAAAATAGAATAGTGGACTCTTTGTCCGGAACGGTTGGAGTATTTTTTTATGCAAGTAATTAATTATAACGTCTTTATTAATATGATAATTAATTATATATAACTATTATAAAGTCATACTTCTAAAAGAATTGATTTGTTGTAAGGGGTGAGTCTATTTCTATTACATTATATTATGTTTTTAAATTAAATTAGTCATTGCCATGACACAGTTGCCCTCTGATTTTCTTTTTTTTTCTTTTTAAAAGAGGATCAATAGTATTAGTTCCCCACTTACTTCATTGATGACTCGAACGACAACCTGTTAGGTGTAGGTGAACGGTGAACCAAACCTTGTTAATTTGATGATAAAGTACTTGTCCAAAGTCTTTTTATTTTTGTTTTGTTTTACAATATAACTTCAAAAAAAATTACTTTTCTTTTTTATTTTCTCAAATAAATTATGCCTATTGTGAACACTAAAAAATATATATCTACACCTTATTTTTGTGAAGAAATTTACATTTAAATTAATTATTTTCTTTTGCATGAATTTCCTTTAAGATGAATTTCGCCTATTTATAGTATTGTTTGGTGTTTTCTTTCCAAATGGACACATGCGTTGTAGTGCACTTGTGAGTTATGTCATGGATTGATGGTGGATTTGGGTGCTATGAGTTAAATCTCCACATAGAAACTTCAAAATGCAGGTGTACATGTATTTCGCATGTATAATAGTAACTAAGAACATGATTCATGACTTTGTTTTATTTTTGGCATTTACAAGTTTAGTTCTTCCTTTGTTGTCTTTCTTCAAATCAATTTCTCTAAAGGGTGGATATATGCCAATTGTGGTAATCATATTCGAGATAAGCAGAGGAATTGTGGTGTGAGTTACACCCCCACCAAGTCACTTCGAGGTTGAAGTTGTGATTTAATTTCCATTGGTTCTTACAATCAATTATGGTCGGGATTCACTTCAATTGGAAATTTAGAAATTTTTAATCGCTAAAGATGGGGCTTAGGTGTTGTGGTTATGTTTTGGTCGATAGTTCTTCGACTAATTACCTTTCGATGAACTTTTTCAACGGCCTTATCATATTGGTTAGGTGAGGATGATAAACAATGGATTGACACTTGTCGTAATTAATTGGTCAACTATACAATATTTGACTTTTCTAATTTTAGATGGATAAGGATATTGCAAGGTGCATTGTACGTTGGGAATTAATTCGTTGACTTTAAACACGTTATTGGGCTTGAGACAAGCTTGGAATTCGGCTCAAAGTTTTTTGTTACGAAGAATAGATGTATTTTTGTTTAATTTAGTTGTTGCTATTGTTGTTGGTTATTTAGGGTGTATATTTAGTTGGTGTTTTGTGAATTATTACTTCTCGTTGACTATATATTTCTAGATCATCAGGGGACAAAATAGTGTTTCTAACCTTTTTCTTTACAATATGTCAAAAATATACAGGATGTATATTTACATGACGTTTTTAGATTGTCAGCAAGGTGACTAGTTTTTTTACATTTGTTATGTCAAAGAAATTGCCGACTTTTCTTTTTAAAATGTCGTAAAATTTCCAACTTTTTTTTACAAATGTCGTTAAAATTTTATGACACTTGGTAAGAATTGTCGAATATTTACCAACATATGCATTATGTGTCGGGTGATTACCGTTAAAATTTTATGAAAAATGGTGGGCAATTTTTCCAGACACTTTGCTAAAGCGTCATAAAGTTTTGACATTTATAATGACATGTCACCAAATTACCGTCACATATATTAATTGTCATTGTTTTACGACACATGAGAGAAAGTGTCGGGTATTTTCCGATTTTTATGAGAAAATGTTGGTAACTTTTTCCAACACTTTGCTAAAGCATCGTAAACTTATGACATTTATAAATAAAGGTTGTCAAATTTCCATCACATATTTTAATTGTCGTTGATTTCCAACACATATGTGAAAGTGTGAGCAATTGCCAACACTTATTTTAAGTGTCAAGAAAAAAGTGTCGTTATAGCTCTTTTTTCTTGTAGTGAACTCGTGCTCTAACTCTCCTACTCGAGCGTCCAACTCTTGTACGAGGTTTATTGTAGTTTTATTGCAATTATCGCTTATGTCACTGTTTTCCTCGCCTTCCGGAAGCTCTTCAGGAACTTCTTCAGGAATTTCTTCAGGAATCTCTTCAGGGTCTTCCTCGGGTTCGCTCACTGGGTCATCCTTCTCAGGTTCCGAATCAGAAGGGTTCCCCATGTGCCAGTTCTCTAAGTCAAGGTCCATCTAAAATCAACGATTGAGTTAGATAATACAAATAATTAGATAATACATTATCATATACTATCTATGTCCCAAAGATTTCTCCCGTGCTAGATCATAACCTAGAAGCTCTGATACCAACTGTAACGCCCCAAAATATTTGTACCAATTTATAATCCAAAAATCTTGGACACGTCACTAATACAAATACTAAATCACAATATTTCCAAAATCATCTCTTAAGGACTATTAATTAAAGAAAGTCATAGAGAACTTATTACAATTTGAAAGTAGGACTAAACAAATCTGTAGTTCCAAAAGGCTAAACCAAATCCTTGTCCCATAAATTTAAAACAAAATAATTCAAAAATAAATCTTCAGGTCATCCTTGACAATATCCAACTTACTTAAAACCTGGAAGGAAAAAAGATTTGGAAGGAATGAGCGAACAATGCCCAGCAAGATCATATACGACCCCTCCGAAAAACTAAATCAATTTTGAAAGAAAACATATTATTTTAGTACAATTCAAAGAAAATACGAACAAGCATGTCTGGCCCAAGGGTAGAGTTGCTAAAGCTAGCACTTTAGACCTCTAAAAAAATAGGGTGAAATTAGGGCTAGTCCCATTTGATAAGTTTTTAATCGCTATATTACGGTAGATATTTTTAATCGTTTAAAGTTCTTCTGCTATCTTGTGTTGGATGTTATCATATTATTGTTAACAACGACATTCTATCCATATATATTTGAATAAATCCTAACTACAAAACTCTAAAAAACTTTACAAGCTTTTAGTGCGCACCGTAGCACTAGAACTGATGGATGCACCCTAAGTATTTTTGTCTTCGATCACTTGTTGTAATAAAACTCAAATTTTAAAACATGGTTTCTATGAAAATACTTCACTTTGTAGCGCTGAAAACAGATGGTTCATTTTGATAATACATCTTATTCAAACGCCGTCTTGAAACAAATTGTAACTAAAAATGATGAGTTTTTGGTGAGTTTGTTTTGAATGCACATTTTGAGTGCACTTAGCATTACATTCTCTATCCCTATCTCTCTCTCTCTCTCTCTCTTTGTCGCACACACATTGATTATGTATTCATTTACACTCTCATTCTCTCTCTCATTAATTATTTAACTTCCCTAGTTGATAGTGTTAAATGAAGAAATAAATAAGATGAATGATAGAAAATTTGTACACCAAAAGCGTATAGGATATTAATGGAGATATTTCAAAATAGAATGCACCAACATTTATCCAGAGG
>JABEVN020001753.1:0-23748 GCA_013146195.2 Codonopsis lanceolata | reverse complement strand
AACAAACCATTTGTGTTATGAGGTCAATGGAAGCCATTGTTAGGCTTTGTAGAGGCTATGAACCTCTAGTTTTCAAATTGATGATAGAATGCTATTGAACTTATGTGAGACCATGATTTATGTGAAATTCATGTTCTAAATAGTCTATTGAACTTGGTTATGTTGATTATCCATGAGTATTGAAGTTGATTTGGTAGAGATACTTGGAGGGTGCTTTGCCCTAATTTTGTTTTAGCTTGCAAATTATTGTTGTGAGCTTGATTACTATGTTTTATATGCTTAATAGAGTATATTAAACCATGTTGTATGATTTAATCATGAATTGGAAATTATGATTGGTAAGGTGACTTGAATAAATTTATAAACCAAGATGGCCAATTTGTTCTAAGTTACATTGTTAATTATTTCGTGGGGTTTATGTGAGTTCATTGAACTGGGTTTATGGTTATGGGCGATAGTTATGAACATAGAGTGGATGTTGAAGCCTATGCTTCATTCCTTGAATTTTTGAAAGTTTAGATTAGACTCAACGGAGTCAACCTTTGGGTTAGTATGAATCCTAGAACTATAATCTTAAGTCCCACGGAATTTTGGGTAGAAATTAGCTTGGAGGCTCGAGCCTCCAAGATGTTTTGAAGTGTGTGTGAAGCACACCTTGATTATGAGAGAGCTTATATGATTCTCTCATAGGATATTTGTGCTAGTTGTGATTGAAAAGCATGACTAGTTTGATAGAGAGTGTTTACTACTTGTTTTGAGCATGAGTATATATTAGTTGTGCTTGGGTTTTGAGTCTCAAATTAGACAACCGAATCTCGATCTCAATACGAGATCCCAAGGTCGTGCCATCAGACAAACTAAGAGACAGGACAAACACCGCTAAGCATAATGGTGAAGTCAAAAGACGAGCCAACAAGCTCAAAACAGAAGGTAAAGCCATAACGGCAATACAGAAAATCAAAAAATTTAAAACTGCGGAAGCAAAACCATAATGGGACCCGAGCTATCAAGCTCCTCGAATGAAAACAACCAAAGAGATAGTAAATCTCTCGGCCCAAAAATTCGACGCGCGGACGCAACATTAGACACGCACAACAAACCATCGGCAACCAAGGCCGGCAATGCATGTAATCCCAACCTGATAAACAACACTCAACGGCTATAACATGCCGAGGAACAATTCACTATAACCATATAATCAATGCTAAACCACCAACCCAACCTCGACTAAAACTATCTGAGGTAGGAACAACAATATACCACAACTAGAATAAACGAGCCACACATGCTCGAAACGACAAAGGAAATAAATACTAAGGGTACAAATGCTCAAGCAATACAACCGGCTCCCAAATACACAACCATAATAAACACTACATCTACCCAAGTAAAGTCTACATAACTTTACATTCGAGCCTCACAATAAATACAACATAATAATAAATAACTCCAAGCTTTTGACTTGGAAGACCACTGCTAAGAGTCGATATCCAGGCTGCGCATACTAACGGATCACTGCACACACTAGGAAAACAATCACACGGAGTGAGTCATAATGACCAAAGAAGTTTCTAAATGCAACATGTGGCATATTATGACATGGCATGGCATAAATGCATAAACATATAAAATCATGGTATCATGCTAGTATACCATCATGAAACATGTACTTAATTTTTAAAGCACATAAACTCACATAAATCAAGTAGCATTTTATCTTTCATATAAATGCTCATAAATAAACCTGTAACAAGAACGAATCGAACTGTTACAATCAAATCCGGGTTCAAACCCAACCAACTTACCATGAGATCAAATTCAAACCAAGATCCGGCTCAATTCCCTTGATCAATCATACCATGGGTTCCGTCCCCAATAATCACAACTCATCGATTTCCTTTAATGAGTACTGTTACATTCATCCAGCCTCCTCAGGATGAGAAATGAGAGCTCGATGTCTAGCTAGATGGCATAACTCGAGATCACATCCCACTATCGCCAAATAGTGAGGAGAAAGGAACCAATGCAACGATTCATAGCGATTGTTTCCAAAGACTATGAATCGTCCCATTGCCGACACAACAACCAAACCCGCCAGCTGGACTTTAAACCAAACCATCAAGTAAATATTTACTTGCATAAACCAATGAGACCAAGTTCATAATTATCGGACTCATTAAACCATGTAGACATAATGCTCTACAACAATCTCATAATCCATGCATATATTTGCATATAACCACGTAGGACATAATGCTCTACAAAAACTCATAAACCATGCATATATTTGCATATAAACAAGTAGGCATCGCTCCATGAAATTCCATAACTCATGCACATATTTGCATATAATCAAGTAGGACATAATGCTCTACCAAGTATCAAGAACAATGCATATATTTGCATATAACCAATGTGTTTAACTAACTTACAAGTTTAGTTCAAAATTACATATTGAGGTACTTATTATTCCTCAAGTCATCAACCCAATCAAGTATAGCTTACAAGCTTAATAAAATATAATGTGAGGTCTTCCATAATCCTCAACTCAAACCAAACCAAGACTACTACGCTAGTCTCAAAATATCCACAATTCAAGACTTATTATTTTAGTCTTTTATTTTAAATACACCCGGACTCAATCATAGTCCTAACCGTCATACATGATCGATAACACCAACACCATACTTAAACAACATGACTACTCCGTAGTCACTTCTCACAATTGTTTTCATATACACGCAACAAAAATCCTTGAGAAGAGGATTCTCTCCTAATCTTCTCTTAAATAATCTCATGACCTTATGTGGGTCTCTATTGTCCCATGCTCTAACAAGCATGCTTAAAATGTATTCTAGTCGCCTCCAAAACATAAGTGTCGCCATAGGACACAACCAAAAACCCTGTGCACAAACACAACCCAAGCAAACCCAAACATTGTAGGGTTTCAACCCAAGGCTCTTTATCATTTTATTGGCCTTATTACGACTCCGTTGAGTCTTACTAACACATTTCATTCTTTATGTGTTCTATAAATTCACACCGTAATAATTTCTTAAGGTTTATAACCAAATCTCAATAGTCACTCGGGCTTAATTCCCAAGACTAAAAATCCACAAAACACATCTCAATCACTAATCATTAAAGTTTGGAAGTTATGTTCTTCATTTCCTTAACCAAACGAAATCCAATTATCGTAGGATTTCAACCCAAGTTCAATTAGCACTTAATCGAATTTACAATGACTCCGAGTCCAATCTACCCTTTTCTAAAATTTAAGGGCATAGAGGCCATGGGTCACAATTCCTCTATAATCATAACTATCAACAATAGTCATCATCCCGGGTTCGTTTAACTCACATAAACCCCATAAATTACTTAACAATGCAACTTAGAACAAATTGACCATCTTGTGCATAAATTCATTCAAGTCACCTTACCCATCATAATTCCCAATTCATGATTAAATCATACAACATGGTTTAATATACTCTAATAAGCATATAAAACATAGTAATCAAGCTTACATCAATAATTTTGCAAGCTAAACCAAATTTGGGCAAAACACCCTCCAAGTATCTCTCCCAAATCAACTTCAATACTCATAGATAATTAACATAACCAAGTTCAATAGACCATTAAACACTTGAATTTCATATAAATCAAGGTCTCACATAGGTCCAACCAAGCTCTATCATCAATTTGAAACCTAGGGTTCATGGCATCTTCTACAAACCCTAACAATGGCTTCCATTGACCTCACATAGCACAAATGATTGTTTCCCTAGGGTCAATGGAGCCCAAAAGAAGAGGAAGAGAGGTAGAAACTTACCTTGATTCAGCCCCTACAAGTCACAATCCCGAAATTCCAATTGGTGGGTGTTGTTCCTTCAATCCCCTCATCAAAACTATGGTGTAGCTTGAGAAATGAAGGTCCCAAGCTATGGCCTCCAAGATTGGGCACTCAAGAACCCTAGAAATTGCCTCTCCCAAGCTCTCTCACGTTTTGTGGAGTGTAGGCGTAAAATGGGAGGAAGAAATCGTTTTTTGGCTGAACAAATGAGAGAGAGCAACTGCTTTGGGTTTAAATAGGGGGGATTAACTCTCTTAATCAACTCACTAATCCACCTCTAAAACCTCTAATAATGTTTAGGACAAGTTTTAGGTTAAGTAGGAGGGTTTAGGTTAGGTTTAGATTGGGTTTAAGTGGGTAGAAATTGGTCAACAATTCAAATTTCCACAAAATCCGTAACAGCTGTCCAGGGACCCTTGCGGTCGCTTTGGGCTCATGTGATGCGACCGCATCACTCCCCTTTACACTATGCACTCATTTGTTGATTCCTTGCTCGGTTTGGGTTCCCGCATGCATCCTCGAGCCTTAAAGCTTCTAAATGGCTCACAATTGAACCCTTAAGGTCCTCAAACATTAAACTAATCAATCCAAGTCTCAAACCAATTTTAAAGTAGGTCTAGACTCCCATAAACAACACCGAAACAACCCGGGCAAACCGACGCAAGACGTAACAACTTACTATCGAAACGTCGAATGAAACCACAAACCGACGGGTAATAATACCCCATGATTGTAAACACCTATAAGGGCTACAAAATAGGCCTGAATGCCTCTCGATGATGAACAACAGATAGGGGAAATAGGCTCGAAAGACGAGACGCTCGCCTCAATCTCAAACTACGATAAGGAGAATTGCTATTCTCGAGGCCAAAACTTCACGAGACTTATGGAATGCATCCAATTAGAAGTCTAACACATCTAAACATGTTATTTAATCATCATGTAAAGGTCTGGGACCAAATCGAGGTCGAACACAAAACCCGAATAAACTCTCAATCGCGTCGCATTTCGACTATCATCGGGTTACGACTTGTGACTTTAGCAAGTCAACAACTAAATGGCATCTCTTAAAAGTATTTTGATCTTAATATGGTCTCTCATACATATCTAGACTCTCTCACGAGTCAAACGAGCAATCAACCAAGGAAGAAATGCGAGCATTGCACGCAATTCACGCTAACCGGGAATCGGGGTCTTACACAGCTGGCGTCGGTCTGTTGAGTCTTTGGTGGGACGATACATCGTCTTCACGAATTGTGAGATTTGTGATCGCGATGGATCGCCGTGCCGGGTTTGCACACACCCCTCCATCGATGGCCACGATGGGGAAGTAGTTTATCTTAGTTGTAGTAATACACATGACTTTGATAACTATGGAACTCGAGCGGAGACTGTCTCGGGGACGTCGATATCTACGAGAGGGATATCGAGGGCACATAAAGGTTTTGCACGTGTTTTTGTAGGAGCGACACGCGCGGAAGAATTTGGTAATGGTATCATATCCCTTATATATGAATTGTTTCACAAGTGCTTATGTGAATAATGTGCTTGGTGATTTGGATATGATATGATGTTTGTTTTGGTTTCATGAATGTTATACTTGATAGATAACATACTGATTAAGGTTGTTAAGTATATATGCTATCACATGAACATTATTTAAATGTTGTATTATGCTAAAGGCATAAATCATTATTGTTAAGCCTAATATGCCTTGACATGGATTTTTGGTGAGATGTTATACTATAATGATAACATATGTATTTAATGTTGAGCATGGATGCCATAACAAGATTTTCTATAAGGTTATTTCATGACGATAGCATGATATAATTTATGATTGAGCATTATGCCATGATAGGAAGTTATGGTTAGTAACTTACTAAGCCTTTGTGACTTACTTTTATTTGTTGGTTGTTTTTCCCTAGATCCGAGCCGTACGAGCGGATCCAAGTAAATCAAGAAGGTTACGTTGACAGAGGATTCTTTTGGCAGGTTGCTACTTAGATAGTTATTTCCTTTTTGGTGAGGACGTTTGGGAAAGATGAAGTTATGTAAACTTCATGTTGGGGTAGCAAACCTTATTGTGATTGTAATATTTGTAATTGTTGTTTAGCCTATTCTTTTGGTAGCCGACCGGTGGTGGTTGTGCTTGGTGTATGTTTATGGTTATATTTCCATATGTTCTCTTGTTGTTAGTACTTATAATTATTAGTACTTATGTTGTTGGTAGCCGACTTGTGTTAGTCGCGCTTGGTTTATTGGTGAATATGTTTAGCATGATACATTGCTAGTTAAATATTATGTTTGTACTCCGGCATGTTTTTTTTAGCCGTTGAGTTGTTAGACTAGAGTCTTAGACTTAGTATAATGTTGGGTTCCGGCCGTAGTTTCGCCGATGACTTGGTTTATATTATGCTCTATATTTGAATTGCATAACAGGGAGTTTGTCCTACGTGCCCATTGTTGCGGCACGCGAATCGAATTTTTGGACCGAGAGATTAATCATCTCTTTGGTTGTTTTTAGTTTGAGCTTGTTAGCTCGGGCGCCACTGTTTGATATATTTCGCTTCCGCATATGTTGAGTCGTTGGTGTATCGCCGTTATGGCCCTACCCATTATTTGCTACTTGTTTGTTGTTATTTGTCTTCCGGCGGCACGACCTTGGGATTTCGTCTTGGGATCCGGGTCGGGTCGTCACATACCATTTCCCCTCTTGTGTCATTGTTCTCATTATAGTTCCCTCTGTTACCCGATCGATTACCCCGTCCAGAAGACTGTCTAGGCTGTTGAGAGAAACCCAAATTACCCATGGGACGATGCTCCTCGATGTCCTTCTCAATCATGCAGGCTCTATCAACTGCCTTCCTATACTCCACAAACTGATGAGATAACATCTGCCTCCTATACTCAGTCCTCAAACCTTTCACAAATTTCTGCATCCTCTTAGCTTCATCCGGAATCAAGTGTGTGCAATAGCGAGCTAACTCTGTGAACTTAGCCGAATACTGTGATATAGACATACCTCCCTGCATTTGGTCAAGAAATTCCTTCTCCCTCTTTTCCCGAACAACCTCAGGTACATACGAAGCTCTAAACTCCCTAACAAAGTTAGGCTATGTGTGGGGAACTCTAAGCATGTCCCAACCTTTTGCTCATCATCACACCTCAAAGGTGCAAATATCTTCTCTAGGTGCTCAATCCATAACTCGGTCTTTGAAGCATCCGGCTCCCCATCAAACTGCGTTGGTTTCAGCTTCACAAACTTTTCAAGCATAGAATCCCCGTGATGTCTAGCATCCTGTCTCGGTCTCTCAACTTGTGGTTTTGGTTATGGCTCTGGCTGTGGTCCTCGTTGTGGTTCAACCCTACCAAATCCCCTTTGATTCATCTCATTCATCATAGCAAGCATACCCCTATACATAGTAGCCATGACCTCCAATTGATCTTCCGGTGTCCGTAGTGGAGGAATCTCTTGTTGACGATTTTCGTTGGCCTCTCTACCACCATCTGCACTACCTTCGGTGCTAGTACTAGCTCTAGTATCCACCATCTTAACCTACAATAACACTCGACGTTAAGATAGAACTATCACACAAAACCAACCCCCTAAGCCAAGGAACCTATCCCGGGTGATAGCTAACTTATAAACATAACTTTGATACCAACTGTGGCGACACGACCCGGATCCCAAGACGAGATCCCGAGGTCGTGCCACCAGAAACAAGTAACAACAAATAAATAACAAATAATGGGTAAGGCTATAACCGCGATACGCCAACAACTTTAACACATGCGGAAGCGAAAGATAAATATAGTGGTGCCCGAGCTAACAAGCTCAAACTAATCACAACCAAAGAGATCATAAATCTCTCGGTCCAAAAATTAAAATCACGTGACGCAACATTGGGCACGTAGAACAAAACCACCTGTCATGCAATATCAATGTATAACAATTTATATACCAAGTCATCGTCGACGTTACAGCCGGAACCCAACATTAAACTAAGTCTACAACTCTAGTCTAACATACTCAACGGCTAAAAGCATGCCAGAGAACAAACACGATAAACCAACCATGGCATGATTAACATAACTGAACATAATCATCATGAATACACAAGGTGCGACTAACACAAGTCGGCTCCCAAAAGATTAAGTACTAATAACATGAGTACAAATATCAATACACACAATAAGTCTTGCTACCCTTCATAAAGTTTACATAACTTTACGTTTCCCATCGTCCTTGCCAAAAGAAAAGATACTAAACTATAAGGTAGCAACCTTGCCAAAAGCTTCACAAACGCAACTCGACAATCACTTTGATCCGCTCGCACGACTTGGATCTAGGGAAAAACAATCAAACAATTGGGAGTAAGTCATAAAGACATAGTAAGTTACTAAACATAACTTCCTGTCATGGCATCATGCTTAACAATAATAATTCATGCTATCATCATAGTATAACATTCCATTATTAATCATGTCAAAGTATTCATACTCAACTATCTAAATATCATGTTATCAACAAGGTATAACAATTTATTAACTCATCTCAACCATCATATCATATCATATTCACGTAGCACATTATGCACATATAAGCACTCGTGAGTCAATCATATAAAAGGGATATGATACCGTTACCATTTTTCCGCTGTGTCGCTCATGGAAAAACACGTGCAAACCATATGTGTCCTCGATACCCAAATCGTGGTATCAACGTCCCCGAGACATTCCCCACTGGAGCTCCATAGTTATCAAATTCATGTTTTCATACTACACCTAAGATCAACTACTTCCCCACCGTGGCCATCGATGGAGGGGTGTGTGCAACCCGGCACGGCGATCCATCGAAATCACGAATCCCACAATTCGTGAAGACGATACATCGTCCCGCCACAGACTCAACAAACTGACTCCACCTGGACTCAAACTCAAGCACAAGTAATACATACTCATATGCTCAATTTAGTAGGCATGTACTCTACAATCATCTAGTTATGCATTTCAATCATAACTAGCATATAAACACATTAGAGATAATATAAGACTCTAAAATTCAAGTGTCCTTCATACACTTCTAAAATGCTCGGAGGCTTAACCTCCATCAAATCTACCCCAAATTCCGTAGGACTTAGGCATATAGTTCCTTAAAGTCATTCTAACCCAATGGTTGACTTCGTTGAGTCATTTGCAAACTTTCAAAAATTAGGGCATAGAAGCCATTGGCCACAATGCCTTCCTATGTTCAGACTAAAATCAATGACTATGTTCCCAAGGCCATTAAACCCATAAAACCCCAACAAAACACTTAATTAGGAAACATAGAACAAAAGTCACATTTTAGGCATAAACACATTTTAGCCATTTCATCAAACATGCTTCCAATACTTGAATATGCAAGATAAGAAAGATTAATACACATCTCTACACATGAATAATATCCTAATCATGATTTCTAACAAGTTCATCCAACCAAAATTCGTCATTTAAGCATATGGAGAACATGGCATCTCTAAAAAGCCCTAAATGCACTCATTGACCTCAAATGGCAGAAGATTGTTTTCCCTAGGGTCAATGAGGCAAAAACAAAGACAAAGAGATGTAGTAACGTACCTACAATCAGCACTTAAAGCAACAAAAACGAACATGCAATAGGTGGGAAATGTTCTCCTCAACCTCATCTTCACTTCTATGACTTTGGATTTGAAAATGGAGCTCTCAAGATTTGGAATCCATGGATGAACTCTCAAGAACCCTTAGGAAACTCTCTCAATCTCCCAAGAAATGTTCAGCCCGTTTTTTGAAAAGGATGGCAAAAGAATGGAGGCTTAGTGGTGTATTTGGGTTCCCAAAGGCTGAAAAGGTGATTGGGATATATGACCAATGGATGTGGAGGTCTTCCCAAGACAAAAAGCCAACTAACCTACTTAAAAATTCAAATAGATGGTTAGGACACAATGGGTGATAGTTAGGATGATTTAGGAATGGTTTAGGATGGGTTTGGGTAGGGTTAGGATAGCTAATTTGGTCAAACAAGCAAAACAACCCGTAACAGTAAAAGGGTACCATGCGGCTGTATGGTACAAAGGGTATGCGAGCGCATGCTCTCCAGAAAAATCAACTCCAAAGTTCTGCCCACCTTGCGAAGGCAAGGTCCAAACCCCTTACGACTGCAAGCTCTCCAGTGCACGAAAGGTCTATAATTCAACCTAAAAAGACCCCAAACTCATAACGAAAATACCCAAGGCTCAAACCTCACTCAAAGATGGTCTAGAACTCAAACATAACACTCCTGAACAACGCTTAAACAAGCCAAATGAAGAAGAACAACAACTAGAAGTAACCAACGATTGAATCGACGATGCAACAAGCATTCAATCAACATCTAAATCATGTTAACGATGTTATGAATGATATCCAACACTTTTACACATGCTTTCAACATATATACACAATCAAAGTCCCAACACATATCATGACGAAAAGATGCATACGAGCATAGAAATCAATGTCAACGAACAAGCAATTGAATCTAAGCATACGTATGAGCTAAGTAAACATACTTATGACGAATATGAAAGTATGAACTCAAGCATAAGACAAGCATGCAATAATCTAGGGTATTACAATGTGAATATATATTACTTGTGCTTGTGTTTAAGTCCAGCTGGCGTTGTTTTGGTTTGAGTCTTTGGCGGGATGATGCATTGTCTTCACGAATTGTGGGATTCATCGTCGTGCCGGGTTGCACACACCCCTCCATCGATGGCCACGGTGGGGATGTAGTTGATCATTGCTAGAGTAATACACCTACCTTTGATAGCTATGGAACTCGAGCAGGTGATTGTCTCGGGGACGTCGATACCACGAAATGGATATCGAGGACACATTTGGTTGCACGTGTTTTGTAGGAGCTACACGACGGATGCGGAAAATGAATCATCTTCTCTCTTATGTGGTTTATTATACGAGCACTTATATGAATTGTTGTGCTACGTGGTTAATGATATGATTTACATGAGATGATGATTACTTGATGAAATGTTATAGTAGAAATATCACATGCTAATGAAATGATGATTTTTATGATATGATGTTATACTAGAAATATAACATACTATCTATGATTAGAATGGAAACAATAGTCTTTCATAGAAGAATTATTATATGAGTTATGTTAAATGATGAAGTATGAGACTCATGGTATAATTGGGTTATGTGGTTGGTGGTTTGATGATAGGCTAAAATGTGTAAATAACATGCTACACATATTGGAATTGAGAATCATATTCTATTTGATATGGATTGCTTTATGATAAATTATGTAGAACTATGTTCTATGTGACTATTGATGGAATTTGGTTTATGTTGAGGACTATACCATGAATGAGATGAGATGTCCATAGGATTATACTATGGATTACTTTATGATATATTATGAGTATGACATGAGATGTACATATTTTATTTGAGCATAATGCCATGCCATGACATTGCATCTTTAGTAGCTTACTAAGTCTTTATGGCTTACTCTGTTTACTTTGTTTTCCTTAGATTCGAGCCGAGCTAGTGATTCGAAGGAATCCACCGAGTCTACGATAGAACGTGTGGTTCTTGTGAAGGTTGCTACTATTAATATTTTGTAACCTTAGTTTATTGGAAAGGACTTTTGGGAAGTGAAGTTATATAGACTTCACTATGGGTAGTAAAGCTTGTGATTTTGATTGGTACTTGTACTTGTAAATTATTAGTACTTGGTCTTTTGTGAGTCGACAAATGTTAGTCGAGCCATGTTTATTTAAGCACATATTTATTCCCTCTCGAGTTTGTTTACATTGTTGGTTATGTTTTACTCCGGCATGTTTAACAATAGAGTGTGTAGACTAGAGTTGTAGACTTAGTTAATGTTGGGTTCCGGCTGTAACGTCGCCGATGACTTGGATATATTATTGTTATAAATTGTAATAGGTGATTTCATTTGTATGTGTCCAATGTTGCGTCACGTGCTTTGAATTTTTGGGTCGCGGGATTTACTATCTCTTAGGTGGTTTTGTATTTCGGAGCTTGTTAGCTCGGGTTCCATTATGTTATTTGCTTCCACATTTGTTGAGTCGTTGGCATATCGCTGTTATAGCCTTACCCTTTGATTGTTAATTGTGTGTTCTGACGGCACGACCTTGGGGTCTCGTATTGGGATCTGGGTCGGGTCGTCACATAGTTAATAAATGAAAGAACACAATAGCTCAGATTCTCCAAGAATTGCCAATGCAATTTCCAATGTAGCTTGTGAAGAAGTTACAATGGGAATTACAATGGTCAAAGAAGATTATAATAGCAGCGGAAGTATAAACTAAAAACAGAAAATAAACACAAAAGTTTACCAAACAATCTACAAGATAATACTTGTAGATCTAGCCTCAAGGCCACAAAGATTTCACTAAAAGAATAATCATTTTACACAAAAACAATTGTGAAATCACTCACAAAATATTCTCACAAGACAACAAGTCTTGGAGAACAAAAACACCACATAAACTGATAAACAGATTAAACAAAACGTGGGAAGAAACAAAATCAGCTTCCTTAAGAACTGAACAGGAAGACAAAATAGTTTCAGATCTTCAATGTGACTGTCGATGTAGCTACATTCAAAAACTGCTGCACTTTTGGACTGAATAACAACTTCTGGAACTGATTTTTCTGAACACAGTTTTATGGCTTTTAATTCTCTCTCTGAAGCACTACACAAAAACCCGTATCCTTGCTCCTGTATATATAGCATCGAATTTTCTCTCTCTAAATTTTCTCTCTCTAAATTTCTTTCCAATTAGGTTTCGGTTTCGGTGGCTATGCCGCCGGATACCGCCCGTCCTGGGGATGCTGCGGCGTTTCCCCCCAACCCTAATGATCCGTCCTCGTCTTCCACTCCACCTGACCCTAAGCCGCAAGGTGAAGGGATATCTTATGCGGCTGCAGCGGCTAAAGAGGCATCGGTAAAATGTCAAAACCCTAGGCGTGTTTGTGCGTTGAAGGACCTACCTCTCCCAAATAGAGCTTCGGTTTCAATAGACAATGAACCGGGTTGTTTATTTACCCCTATTGAGATGGAAGCGGCGGCCAAACAATTCCAAAATACAGTGATTCTTAAGTTTTCAGTTGGTCGTCCATCAATCCAAGCAATCCAAACGCATATTGAAAAATCATGGGGTCTGACTGGAGAGTTTATCGTTGGGTTGCTTGATCCAAGACATGTCATGGTTCATCTGGCTTCTAACGAAGATCTAATTCGCGCATTATCGAAGGAATCTCATATGATACAGAACTGCATGTATCGATCTTTTCGTTGGTTGCCGGATTTTGTTTTCAAGAAGGATAGTCCGTATGTAGCCGTGTGGGTGCGGTTGTATCAGCTTCCCCTTCCGTTTTTCACACCGTCATATCTTCAACGTATCGGGAATTCGTTTGGGAATTTTTTACGAGCAGATGACAGGACTTTGGCTTTATCACACCCGATGTATGCTCGGATCTGTGTAGAGGTGGACGTCTCATTGATTTTTCCCCAAAGGGTATGGTTGGGTACATCTAAGGAGGAAGGTTTCTGGCAGCCAATTCATTTTGAAGGTAATATTGCTTTTTGTGAGGGTTGTGGCTTGCTTGGACATGTCGAGGACAATTGTCGCAAGAAAAGGTTTGTGCCATCAACTAATGTCAACAAGGGTAAAGAGAAGTACCCTGATGGGCAGCCGGCCAAATCTAATGAAACTAATGATTTTAATGGAGGCAATCAAGGAGCTAGTAACGTGGGGCTAAAGACTCAACAAAAGGTTTGGCAACCAGTGGCACAACCAGTTCATTTGAAGGCTTCGGGATCGAACTCTAAGGATGTCAATGGTATGCCCCGAGAGGTGGAAACGGTGGATATTACGGATAGCCCGAAGGGGCAAGGGAATGAATCACAGGAAAAATCTACTAGGTTTGAGACAAATCCAAATAAGGAGAGTAATAATAAGGGTTCAAATCTTAATGAGGAAGTTATGGCCGATCCTGTAAAGGATGGTATAGAGCATACCGTGAAGCCCAAAATGCCTAGTGACGTGGGTTGCAAGGCCACAGATCCTTCTATACCTGAACAGGAGTTTCCCAATGTGGAGGTTACAGGCGATGGAGCGGATAATGCAAGCAAGGCCGGAGAGATTCCGACTGTGGATAACACTATAACTATGGAAGCTAAGGAAAGTAATGAGGACGCGGAGGTGAATGTGAGTAAAGATGGGTTGTTTTGCAATTCCTTTGCGGCATTGGCAGATTTGGAAGAGATGTTTGAAGATGATCTAATTTCTTCTGTTCCTAAGTCCGCGGATGAGTACATAAAGAAACATAGGTCGAAGATTACTAGATCGGCTTCTATGGATGATTGTCGTGATTTTCCGGTTTCTCCGGAGAAAACAGAAGTCTTTCGAAAACAAGCGAATAAGCTGAACAAGAAGATGAAGCGTAAGAAATATCTACAACAAAATAAACGGGGAACTAGAGCCTCCAAACAGGCTTGTCATTCATCATCTTAATTTTTTTCTATGGCGGCTCTTATTTGGAATGCTAGAGGCATTGGCAACTCAGATACGTTGGATTACTTAAAGACTTTGATTAGGCAACATAGGCCTAATTTAGTTTGTATTTTGGAACCCAAGTTAGCTGGTCGAAGAATGATTAAAATTGCTAGAAGGTTGAAGTTTAATTTCAGTTTGAATGGGAATCCTATTAATTCCCATATTTGGCTGTTTTGGAATAATAAAATTCAGGTTCACAGGATTGCTATGTCGAATCAACATGTGACGGTCCGTTTGGTTTTGGAGAATGGTACCTCAGTTATCTCTTCTTTTGTGTACGCCAAGTGTAATCGTAATGCTAGGCAGGATTTATGGACCGATTTGAATGACATTGCTGCCTCATATTCAGAACCGTGGGTCGTTTGGGGCGACTTTAATATCATATCGCAATCAAATGAGAAGTTGGGCGGGGCTACTTGCGATTTCCCTAGTATTAATGATTTTAACGGCTTTATTCAGCAGGCTGGTTTAGCTGATGCGGGGTATGAGGGTAGTATTTATACTTGGTGTAATAATCAAGATGGTCTAGCCCGGATTTGGCAGCGTCTCGACAGAGTTTTGATCAATGGGTATTACAAGGCTATGTTACCCGATCTCAAGGTGCGACATTTAAGTAGAGTTTCTTCTGATCATTCTCCGCTTCTGGTAGAGTTATCTCAGAAAATAAAGAAGAATGGTGGTTTTCGATTTCAACGTTTTTGGCTGGATCATAGCGATTTTTTGGACTTTGTTAGGGGGCAATGGGACGGGTATCAATCTGGTTCAGCTTTGGATGTCTTGCATAAAAAGCTTCATCATCTTCGATCCAGTTTGCGTAAATGGAATTGGGAGGTTTTTGGTAATATAAATCGCATGATTGATGGTCTTCAGGATGATGTGTTGCGGTTAGACCTAAGCCTTCAGAACTCTTGGGATGCAAATGTGGCGAGTTTACTTGAGCACACTCAACAACAGTTATGTCGGGCTACTTCCTGGTCTGTTGAGTTGACGCAGCAAAAGGCTAGAGCTTCTTGGCTTAGTGACGGAGATAGGAATACCTCTTATTTTCATGCTTGTGTTAAGGATAGGAATAATCATAATACTATCAAAATCAAGTTGGATGATGGCAGTTGGTGCACTGAGAATAGGAGTATTGGTGATATGGCTGTCCTTTATTTTTCCAATTTATTCACCTCGACAAGACCATCTATTCATGAAGATTTGTTTCATCAGTTCCCTCGATCAATCGGTAGGCAGGATAATGACTTTTTGAAGAGATTACCTTCTGCAGAAGAAATTTGGAGTGCAGTTAAAGATTTGAACCCTAATAGTGCCCCTGGATCTGACGGCTTCACTGGATGGTTTTTTCAAGGTTGTTGGGATGTTATCAAGCATGATGTTATTGCAAATGTTCAGATTACTTTAAGGGAGGGGTTTTACCTAGAGGTATCTCTTCTACTACTGTCATTTTAATTCCGAAAGTTGACAAGCCTAGTAGTCTTGGTGATCTTCGCCCGATTAGTTTATGTAACTTTTCTTGCAAGATTATATCTCGGATTTTGGCCTCTCGGATTGCTTCTGTGCTTCCATCTATCATATCTTTGGAGCAGGCTGGCTTCGTTAAAGGAAGAAATATACAGGATAATATTGCTTTAGCCCATGAGTTAATTCAAAGGATTGATCAGAAGTCTCATGGTGGGAATGTGGTCTTCAAATTTGATATGTCGAAAGCTTATGACCGTTTGGAATGGAGTTTTTTGTTACGTGCGCTGAAAGCTTTTGGCTTTGATGATGATAACTGTGATTTGGTGTATCGGATGATCAGTAATATTTGGTATTCTATTCGTATCAATGGGGAGTCCTTCGGTTTTTTTCAGTCGTCTCGAGGTGTGAGGCAGGGTGATCCTTTATCCCCCCTTTTGTTTGTTATGGCTCAGGAAATTCTTAGTTATAATCTTAATAGGGCGATTGCAGATAGGAAGATTGGGCCTTATAGACATGGTTACGTGATATTATTGTTTCTCATCTTCTTTATGCGGATGATATGCTAATTTTTTGCAATGGAAGTAAGAAGTCGATTCTAGGTCTTCGGGGTGTTATAGAAGAGTATGAAAAAGCTTCTGGGCAGCTCATAAATTTTGAGAAAAGTGGTTTTGTCACTTCACGTCATTATACAAGGAGGAAAATACAGAGGGTCGAGCAATGGTCGGGATGCAGACAACGCATTTTGCCTCTCAAATATTTGGGGCTTCCTCTTTTTAAAGGTCGGGCTAAGCTGATTTATTTTGAAGATATTGAAAAGAGGTTTCTTTCTCGAATTAGTGGGTGGAAGGCTAGACTGTTATCGTTTGGTGCAAAGATTATTCTCCTTAAATCGGTGCTTTGTAGCATTCCGGTTTATGCTTTGGCTGCCTTCAAACTCCCAAAAAAATTCATTTGGCGATTGGAAAAACATATGGCTAATTTCCTGTGGAGCTCAGAGGGGGAAAATCGGGCGCATTGGATTGCGTGGGATCATGTGTGTCGGCCTATTAAGGAAGGGGGACTTGGTATTCGTCCTTTTACGGAGGTTATGGGTTCCTTGCATGCTAAACTTGCATGGAATGCTATACAAGGTAAAACTCTTTGGGCTCGATTTGTTCGCGGGAAATATGGATCAGATAATGGTTTTATTCAGCCTGTTTCTTCGTCACATGTTTGGAAAGCTATTATGATGCATCTGCCTAGATTGATTGAGCATAGTAGATGGATTGTGGGTCGAGGTGATATTCCTTTTTGGACTACAAACTGGTGCGGCACTGTTCTGGATGGACCTCGGCCTATTGATTCTACCTTGACTGTGCGAGAGGCTGTGCCTATTCTGTCTGAGCTGATGCCTTTGATCCCGTCCAGATTCCATGCAGTTGTTCGTAATGTGAGATTGGATGATAATACCGAAGATACTCAGATTTTTACTCTATCGAAAGAAGGCAATTTTTCTTCGGCTTTATACTGGAGGTTTTTTCGGCAGAAGTGGCCGAAGTTGGCTTGGGCTAGCAAGTTTTGGCAATCTTGGATTCCTACGCGGTTGAGTGGTTTCATGTGGAAGCTAATGTATCGTGGCCTTCCAGTGGACCTTGCTTTGCATCGATTTAAGATTCCGATCGTTTCTAAATGTCTTTGTTGCAGTCAGCCCGCTCAAGAGTCTTTAGAGCATCTGATTCTTTACTCGGATATTGCTAGAAGCCTGTGGAGTCGTTTTGCCCAGATTTTTAATTTGATAGATCGGTATGTGTCTATTGATCATCTAGTCAATTCGTGGATCACGAATACATCTATTCGAGGTCAGGCTTGTGACGACCCGACCCGGACCCCGAGATGGAATCACAAGTCAAGTCGTCCAAATAGGACAACAATACATGCAAAGACTCAGTTTTAGAAAACGACGTGACGCAACATTTCAGATGAAGCGCGACTCGGCACCAATAGGCCGGAATAATTTAAAACTTTTACACGATATAACAATTAATACAATTATACCAAATCATCGGCGAATTTACTACGGAACCCAACACTACAGTTCATGCAAATATACCTCGGCGGCTATAACATGCTGGGAGAACAACATATTTAAATAAGAGCTAAAGTAATGCCCAGCGGAAGTTTTAAAACAGATGAACCAATATACAGCTATACAAGGCTCGGCGTACATGCGCCGGCACACAAAATAGTATACATGTATAGACATAAATACAACAACACCAAATTCCCAAAGCAAAGTCTAAATGACTTGCTAATCCCAACGTCCTTACAAAAGAGAACAAAATAAGGACATCTAATAACCACAACCTCGTCGCGTGCGATCACAGACAAGCATGAACCCTGCTACGCCTCAACGAGCGGTACACGAAGCGGCTCGGATCTAAAGCGATAAAGGGAGGGGTAAGTCATAAAGACTTTGTGAGTTAACAATTATGCATGTCATGGCATCATGCAGCATACATATCAAGATATCATTTTTAATATCAAGTCACTCAAAGCGTTCATTTAATAAACACTTAAAACACATATCCATGGTAGCACATTGTTTCACATAAGTGCTATAAAGGTAAACCACATATAAGGAGGATAGGATATGAAACCAATGCCGCTACGTAGCTCCTGCAATACACAGCGTTAACATTCGTGCCAATGATACCCGTGATGAGTGTATCAAAGTATCGAGTTCTCTACTCGAGTACCGAGTTCTCTACTCGGGTACCAAGCTCTCTCCTTGGTACTTAGATCTTCCAATGTGCTCTCTTGGTTACAGCAAAGGTGCTACTTCCCCACTGTGGCCAACAGTGGAGGCGTGTGTGATAAAAACCCGGTATAACAACCCATCACTATCACGAGCCCCATAACTCGTGACGGCGATGCATTGTCACACCAACGACTCAATCAAATATGCCAGCTGGACTCATGCAATGCCAAGTAGATGTTTACTCGTCATGAAATCTCAAATAAGGAATAAGTAGTTGTTTACTCACTTAAGGAATCACACAAGAATTCGACAAGAGCGAATTCAACATGTCAAATAGATTCATTATTCTACAACATGCTCTCAATCATGCATTTACTTCACACGATCACATAAATCACATAAGAACTCGATTGAGTCTTATAAGCACACATATCAAATATGCCCTTCAATCCATCCCAAAGTCACGTAAGCTAATTCATTAGTCTAACGCACTAAATTCATCATGTCAAATAGATATATCATTCTATAACATGCTCTCGATCATGCATTTACTTAACATAATCACACAAACCACATAAGAACTCGATTGAGTCTTACAAGCACACATACATCAAGGCATACTCATCAATCCATCTCAAAGTATCGTAAGCTAATTCATTAGTCTAACGAACTACATTCGTCGTAGGGATTGATTGTGGAGTCGTTATTGTTCATAACTCCCTAAATTCAACTCCGGTGAGTTTTACTACAATTCAACCGAGAAGAGTATTGATACTATATGTATCACATTGCCTTCTCCTAAGTTCTCCGTTCATTTAGAACTTTATAACTAAGCCGTTCACGTTCTCGAACTAGCCTTAAACACAATCTCGAGTTTCAAACCCTAGTTTCGGTGATTTTGTTAAACCTTGAATTGAACCGAATTCTTTCACAAGAGTTATTCCCAAGCTTAATACAAACAACATTCATGCTTTAATAAATGTCAAAATCATAACTTCATAGAGATTTCATAAAATCATACTCACATTTTATATGTTGAATTGAAGGTTGTGTCTTCACAAAAGGTGTTCAAAATCAACATTAAAACAACTATAATGAAGGGGTCATGCTATTTTGTTCAACATGAAAATCTCAGGGAATTGTCACTCACCTTAGTCCTATGATTAATGGAGGAATGAGTGATCAAAGCAAGGATTGTTGTAGAGGAGGTCGAGGCCTTCGATTTGGCGGTCTCGGTTCGCCGATCGGACCACCGGAACTCCGGGAAATGGTCCTTCAAGTTGGTGTTCTTGATTTGGACGAAAATGGTGAAGTGAGCTCTGATTCTCTGAACTTTTAGACCAACAATGGCTGGTTTTGATGAAAGATGGCTTATATACTTGTCTACAAAGCCCCCAATCCAAGTGAAGGGCATTATGAGGCTTCTCATTGGCTATGGCATGTGAGCCATTGATAAGAGATGATCTAAGGGTTCAAAAGCATCTTAGACAAGTCAACAAAGGTGGCCTCAAGTCATCAAGGTCGGCCAAGGGGCAAGGGTTCAAGAGTCATTAGCCAAATCCACTCAAAACTCACAAATGCAGAAAACTGGACAACAGATAGTCAATCTTGTAAAATCTACCATAAATAGGTCACACCTCCAAATGCGGTGATTATTGATTTTTATCAAACTAGACTATTTAAACTATAGTTTAGCCTTTTAAATTACTCAATTTGGACTTATATTCATCAAAATATGGCTACTACAAGTTCAAGTACAGAAGCTGATTTCCTGAAAACAGAATTCTGGCACAGCCGTAAGTCAAGACCTAAATGAGGTACTTATACACCTTGGAAAAATACCATATTTTACAGGGAGTATACTAACATATGTAGGTAGAACATATTAAATTTTTAGAAAATTCTCTTTAGTAGATTGGTACCAGAATTTTCCCGAAGTTCGCCCAAAAACTGGACTGAATCTGTGAAGTAATAAGTTGATCATCATATTTCCAAATGCAACCAATCTATGAACATGTATAAGGCTTGTTTAAACATGGTTATGGCTTGTATTCAAGGCCTAGAACTCAACCGAACTTCTCTCGGGACGAAATGAAGGCAATACAAGCAATGATGTTAAACCACAAAACACAAACGAAGCAACGAAGGTTCTAAACTCCCAACCAAGCATGAAACAACTAAGATGAACATTGTAAATCTTGTATGCAATGTATTAAGACTCTCATGAAACTTATTAAGGTGCTAACACGTTAATACGAACACCCGAAACAACAACAACAAGGCATGCAACGCATGGAAGACCATTATTCTATTATGATCTCAACCAACTCAATGCCAACACGATATGAATGAAATGAAGTCTCAAATATGTCAAGGCATATTAAAAACATGTCATAATGATGACAAACATGAAATGGGGTTTGGGTTCTCACATCCTCCCCCACTAAAAGGAATTTAGTCTCTAAATTCGTACCAGAAATCTCGAACAAGTAAGCGTATTTCTCCCTCATCTCAAGCTCAGTCTCCCATGTGGCTTCCTCAATATCATGATTCTTCCACAAGACCTTCACTAAAGGAATCCGTTTGGTCCTCAAGACTCGCTCCTTGGTATCAAGAATCCTCACCGGTTTCTCAACATAAGAAAGATCGGGCTCAAAGGTAATCTCCTCATAAGTAAGGACATGTGACTCGTCCTTCAAGTACTTACGAAGCATGGAAACATGAAACACATCATGAACACCCGATATAGACGGTGGCAACGCAAGTCTATAAGCCAAAGAACCAATCCGCTCTAAGATCTCGAACGGACCAATAAACCTGGGAGAAAGTTTCCCTTTCTTCCCAAACCGCTTTGTACCGCGCCGGGGCGATACCTTCAGGAACACAAGGTCACCAACCTGAAACTCAAGATCTCATCTCCAGTTGTCAGCGTAGCTTTTCTGTCTACTCTGAGCGGTAAGCAATCTATCTCTAATCGCACTTCTCGGTATTTGTTGCACCATCTCTGAACCCCATAATCTAGCCTCACCAACCTCATCCCAGCAAATCGGTGATCGACACTTACGCCCATACAATGCCTCGCATGCGGCGCCATCTCAATCTTTGGCGATAGGCGTTATTATACGCAAACTCACGGTAGATGTGAATCCCAACTACCTTTGAAATCCATAGCTCACGACGTAGCATATCCTCCAAGATGCGTATCAATCTCTCCGATGACCGACCGGCGGGGATGAAGCATCTTGAAATTGACCGTACCCAAAGCCTCCTGCAAAGAATGCCAGAACCTAGAAGTAAATCTATGATCTCTATCTGACACAATGCTAACAGGTACGCCATGAAGTCCCACAATCTCCTGAGTGTACAACGCTGCCAACTGACTCAGACTGTAGGAAATCGCAATAGGGATAAAATGAGAAGACTTAGTCAACCTATCAACGACCACCCAAACTGCATCAAAGCCTCTACGAGTACGTGGCAACCCCACGTAACAAAACCCATGGTGATATGCTCCCACTTCCACTAATCTCAAGTGGATGAAGCAAACCGGTAGGTCTCTGGTGCTCAGCCTTAACCTGCTGGCACGTCAAACATCTCGAAACATACTCAGCTATCTCCCTCTTCATACCATTCCACCAAAACTGCCTCTTCAAGTCACGGTACATCTTAGTACTACCCAGATGTATCGTATCGGGCCTTGTGAGCTTCATCAAGAACCATGCTTTCACTTCATCTAAGAAGGAACGCAAAACCTACTACCCCTCGAAATGTCAAAATCCCATCATCTTGTTTATCGCGAACTCTCGGGTGTATTATTCTCACCCAATCCATCGATAATCTTCATCGCCTGATCGTAGCTTGAGCTTCCTTGATCCACCCAAACAATACCGGTGTAGCACGAACACTAGCAAAAAGAACACTATGCTCACTCACAAAGGACTCCATTCACGGATATCCTCGAGCATCTTCCAAAGAAGCCACAATAAACCACTAAGTTCTCACCGGCACTAGGCAAAGCTAAAACCGGAGTTGTAGTCAACCTCCTCTTCAACTCCTGGAAAGCTAGCCTCACACTTGTCACTCCAAACAAAAGCGGACTTCTTCGAGTAAGATTGGTCATAGGAGTGGCAATCTTAGAAAATCCCTCAATGAACCTACGGTAATAACCCGCCAAGCCCAAGAAACTACGGACTTCGGTCACCGTACTAGGAGTTTTCCACTTGGTAACAGCCTCAACTTTTGATGGATCCACCGTAATACCATCACTAGACACAACATGCCCAAGAAAAGCAACTTGTTCTAGCCAGAATGCACACTTGCTAAATTTAGCAAAAAGCTGTTTCTTACGCAACACAGTAAGAATCTCTCTCAAATGATACTCATGCTCCTCTCGTGACTTCGAGTACACAAGGATATCATCAATGAACACCACTACAAAACAATCAAGGTACTCATGAAACACTCTATTCATCAAGTCCATAAAACGACAGCGCGTTGGTCAAACCAAACGGCATCACAACAAACTCATAATGGCCATAACGCTGCATTTAAAGGTCGTCTTTGAGACATCCTCCGCGCGAACCCTCAACTGGTGGTAACCACTCCTCAAGTCTAACTTGGAATACACAACAGACCCCTGAAACTGATCAAAGAGATCATCAATGTGAGGTAATGGGTACTTATTCTTTATAGTAACCTGGTTCAACTGACGATAGTCAATGCATAACCGCAAACTACCATCCTTCTTCTTCACAAACAAAACCGGTGCACCCCACGGAGACACACTCGGTTTAAAAAACTCTCTATCAAGCGGTTCACACTGCTGCTCCTTCAACTCTCTCAACTCGGTGGAGCCATCCTATAAGGTGCTTTCTAGCGATAGGTGAAACCGAGGCAATAACTCAATGCAAAACTCTAACTCTCGGTGGGAGGTAATGCATAATCGATCGAAAAGACATCAGGAGATTCATTAACTACCGGTACATCCTCTATACTAGAAGACATGCTAGTATCAAGCACACAAGCAATACACCCAAGACACCCCTAAGATAGAAGTTTCTAGCCCGAAAGCGTAAATA
>JABEVN020001752.1:0-23756 GCA_013146195.2 Codonopsis lanceolata | reverse complement strand
AGAAAGAAAAAGTGGACTACAAGAAACTAGCATGCATGACAACTCTTGAATTTGATAATATACATGCTTCATGCTTTGTTTCCACTTGTTGAACCTAAAATGTACAAGAGGCCCTTAAAGATGAAAGGCTGGATAAATGCCATGCGAGGCTAGATCAATTTTCAAAAATGATGTGTGGTATCTAGTTCTCGAGACCCACTTCAATAAATGTTATTGGAACTAAATGGATTTTCAAAAACAAAACGAATGAAGTGGGAGAAATAATGAGGAATAAAGCTAGATTGGTAGCTCAAGGGTATACAGCGAGGTTGAGGGGTGGACTTTGATGAAACCTTTGCACACTGTGAGCCGTATTGAGTCTATCCGTCTACTTCGGCTATTGCTGTTTCCTTGACATTACTCTTGACAAATGGATGTGAGAGAGTGCTTTTTTGAATGGAATTCTTGAGGAAGAAGTTTTTGTGGAGCAGACAAGGGTTTGAGGACCCCCGTAAACGATCGTGTGTTTAAATGAAAAGGCTTTGTATGGTCTCAAACAAGCTCCTAGAGCTTGGTATGGTAGACTTCCACGGATCACCTTTACAAAGTGGGTTTAAAAGGGGAGAGGTGGATAAAACATTGTTCATTTAAAAACAAGATAAACATATTTTGATTGCTTTATGTTGATGACATCGTGTTTGGATCCACTCAAATCCTTGGAAAAAGAATTTGTGCATTGCATGACATCCCATTTGAAATGAGCATGGTAGGTGAATGACATATTTCTTAGGCATTCGAGATCAAACAATCACATGAAGGGATGTTCATTTCTCAAGCCAAGTACTCTACCAAGCTTGGTGAAGAAATTCGATCTTGAGAATGGAAAACATAAAAAGACCCACATGGGCACATCGACAAACTTAATAAAGATGAAAAATCGAGAAAGTGTTGATCTACCTTGTATAGAAGTATGATAGGAAGTTTCATTTAGCGCTTCGTCGGAATATCATGCGTAGTGTGTGTTTGTGTGCAGTATCGAGCAAACCCCAAAGTTTCTCACAAAATCGAAAAGAATCATTCGATATGTTGGTGAGACCTTTGGCATGGGTTTGTGGTATACTAAGCACACAAACACCATATCTAATTGGGTTCGATGATCTTGTGGCCCAGGCGGGCGTGTGATGACAAATGCGTGCGGAGGATGTTTTTATCTAGGAAACAATCGATTTCTTGGTTTAGCAAGAAACAAAATTGTGTGGCTCTATCAGCAGTGAATACGAATATATAGGCTTTGGTAGTGCATGTACACAACTTTGTGGATGAAACAAATGATTAAAGATTATGGGCCGCAGTGACATCTTAACTATGTATTGTGACAACACAAGTGCTATAAGCATAGCTAAAAATCTGTTGACACTCGAGAACAAAGCACGTAGATATAAGACACCATTTTATTAGAGACTTAGTTGAGCAAGGCATTGTGTGCATTGAACATGTTGAGTGCGAGATAACAATTTGGGCGATATCTTTACTAAGAGTCTAGATTTTTGAGATTCATAAATCTTAGGAAATCTCTCTTATGTGTGCCATGTAATCACTCACATTTATATATAAAAAAAAAATATTTAGGCATCTTTGCATTGTTGTTGTCTACAGGAGGGCACACTAGATCAAATCTGTTTCTGTTAGTACCTTTGAGCATGTGTAAAGATTCATTCAAAAATTTTGTGATTATGTTGTCATATTTCTTCTCACCCTCTCCCAAGACTGTTGTTGTGTTTGAGAGAAAACTCTCGTTTACACCACAAAGGAAAGAGCTACCTTTCAAAGTTTTTAGGATCTTTGCAATTTGTCAATGTACCATGAGGTTTCGACTTGCATGGGTTGATCTTGACTAAATTGACTCCTCGATTTGAAAGTGTGAAAGCTACCTAACGGAAAAAGAGCTATCTATGAACAAGGTTGTGGCTTCCTTTCTTTTTGGGACTATGGATTTTCGAATCTCATGGGTCGATCGAATGCAAAGTTGCCACCCTGGTAAATAGTGTGAAAGGTTCCTAGTGGTGTATTTGGCTTGAAATAAAGTAAAGCTTGTTTTTATAGGGAAATAAAGTACCTATAATGTTTTTGGGAGAAATTGTGTTATTTGGTGAAAGAAAAATTGCAAATTCAAACATAAAATCACAGATTTTTTGGTGAATGTGATTTCCATTGTTGCAACATTGGGAACTGCAATCAGTTGATCTAGACATATCACTTGTGTGTATATGCATTCTTTCGATTGTTTTTTTCTTTTTGCATATTTTAGACATACTGTTTAGGTCATATAGGTGCATGATATCAGTGCCGTCTTAATGTCTCCATCATGTTTAATGTCCACTTTTTTGTTTATTATTCTCAAAGTCATGATCTTATGTGGTTGTCTACTCTCTTGTCTTTGTTCTTCATGTTTAGAAGCGGCCGAGTATTCGTGATTATATGCCTTGTGGAGTCTCAACTACGGTTAAGTATGTTTTTGTGTATTCCAAAATATCGATCGAAAAAAAATGTGTTTTTTGAAATCAGATTGTATCTCAAATTGCTCTTTTAACTCTCATGTCTCAAACAACAAACTTATGTCTTACTCATATCAGGTTGGTCAGCCTGTGGTGTTTGAATTTTGAATGCCCTGTGAAGTATGCGTCGGTTCAGTTCACTGCCTTAATTACCAACGGCTAATTGCAATTAGTGGCAGGTTTAGTGAGTGTCACTTACAGGAACGTACGCAATTATTCACCCCTTATCTCTTCAAAATTTTCCGGTGACTTTGTCTACTCTCAGTTCGCCTCTCAGAAATTCTATCTCCATCATTCTGAGTTCCTCTCTCAGTCGACATAAATGGCATCATCTTCCAAAAGCCCTAAATTGTCGAGGTCGAATGTTGCAACATCGAAGACATCAGTGAGCCCAAATTTCGCGGCGGGAGATGATCTTTCGAAGGCCATGGTTGTATATCAACCAGTCCCTGAGCCTCTTACTATGATTCTTCCAGGGGAAAAAGGTAACGCTATAGATGTTGAAAATCCTGGAGATTTGTGCGGTTTTTCGTCGATAGGCAACCCAGCTCTCGGCGGTCCAAAGCGTCAGCCGGCATTAGGCCAACTACGATGATCCCTCCCTGGCGACATTCGGCTGCGAAGAAAAATAAAGTTGAGGCTGGCTTCTTCAAGGAACCAGTAATTCTAGCAAGCGATTCGGATGATGAGGATTTCATTCCTCCTGCAGGTTCGATTCCCCAGACTCATGAAGCATCTACGTCTGCGTCTCCACCTCTCCTCAGTTCAAGATCCGGTTGAGGATGAAAATTATCTATTAAGTCCCCAAGGGTAGTATTCCCTTACGAATCTCCTCCCTTAGGTAGGAAATCATCAAAAGTTGGACCATCTGCCATTGATGAAGAGGTTGTTCGAAATTTAACCCGATTGCGCCAGGCTCGTGCTTCCTCCTCAGGTCCTTCACCCTCTGCTCCTCCTCCAACCGTACCTAGCCCATCAACTTCCTCCGAATTTGACGATAGTTCTGATCAGAACTATGCGACTCCGAAAGGTTCCCCAGCTGCTAGTGAAGAATCGGATAAGTCTCCGGTGAAATCTTCGAGGAGACGCTCTGTTCGACTCAATGTTGCACCGATTGTTGCAACATCCAGCAGAAAGAAACCTCTTGGTACTCCCTACTCCTCTTCGTTTATTTCCAAATCTGCTTCTCGTCGGTATAATATTTCTAGAAATATCATTGATGAGCGAAATGTTCTGAGTTCAATGTTGGATACCTTTAATTTGTCTGCTTATTTCTCTGATCGACATCTTTTGAAAACCTTGTCTCTCGCTGTCCCATATCCTCGTGAACTGATTCATGAGTTCTATGCTAATCTTGAAAAGAGAATTCATGATTCTGTTGATTCTAGTTTTGAAAAAGTGTTTGTGAGAGGTCGATGGTTTTCATTCTCCCCCACTGTCATAAATTCCATGCTTGATTCTCATCCCTCTGGTATTGTTGATTTTAATGTTGACCTTAATTTGTGTATTTGTGAACTTACGGGTGGTCAAATTAAAGTGTGGCCAGCCAAGGGTGTTCCTGTTAGTACTTCACAGGTGTCCTCTCTCTATGCCTTTTTGCACAAAATCTGTTGTGCAAATTGGTCTCCGTCCAAAAACACAAATGTCATAACCGAAGAGCATGCTAAAATCCTATATCTTCTTGGCTCTCAAAAGCCGTTTGATCTTGGACTATATGTCTTTAGGAAAATTGCATCCATGGCTGAAACGGGTGGTGACAAGAGGTCTCTTATCTTTCCCTCCTCTCTAGGTATCACAGTATTCTCCTCTCTCGAGGGTATAAACCTCCTTCCTCCACTCGTTTATCACCTGTTCTTGAGCCTCTTCACTTTTCTTCCAAACTTTTAAAAGGGGATAGGCTCGTCAATTACTCTTGATCGGCTCGGACTCCGCACCCTTCCCCGCACCGCTCCCCGATCCTACCATTCTGATACTATAACATCTCCTTCGGTTCTGTGGGCCTGTGCCTATTGTTGTTCCTCAGAATGTTGCAACATCGATGCAACATCCAAAGGCAACATCCACCATGTTGCTCCTCCTACGCCTCCTATGCTCGTTGTCTATGTCGGTTGTCTTTGTCAAAAGGCAAGCGCGGTTGATCATGCGGTTAATACAGCCTCTACACCTTCTGCTTGCCTCATCGGGCCTTTCTTACTACTTTGGCGCGGTACAAGATTCCTCTGGTGGGGGCAACATTACGGTCAAATAGGGGTGCTGCAACAAGAAGAAGGTTGTGATCTTGAAGATGCAATAATGATGTTCGTGCAACATGATCTTCTGAAGGATAATCTGATGTATTGTGGTTCTGTTTTTTGTGTAACTGATAGTGATGGTTGGTAAAACAATTACTTCTTTTGGTCTGTAATAATTGGGGTAGATATTTTGAGATTCATGTAACTTGTTGTTGATGGTGACTGATGACAGTTGATTATATCTCTCTTCTATATTTCTGATCTTCGTTTCAGGAAATGTTCATCATGCTCTTCTTGCAGGTCTTGTGAATTTGACCAAGAATGCTCGAACAAAAGGGGTGATTGTAAAGGGTAATTTAGGCATTGCCTAATTTATCTTTTCTCTCTCTCTTGGTCAAAATAGAATTTGATATTGGAATTATTGTAGTAGGATTTAATTAGGATTCTTTTTTAGACAATTTAGGTGATCAAACAGAGCATTTTTGGCGGTAATTAAATCTTTGCATAAGTGTTTAGTTATTGATGCACAGTATCAAATTACCGGGCAATCCAAACAAATCTTGCTTCTGGAAGCAGCCCAGGCTTCAAGAGTTGTTTGTGTTTGTTGCTCTCGTTTAATTTCTTTCCTAGTAGGATGTGGTGTTTTACCGTGAATGTGCAGGATTCCTTGGTGTCTTGGATTTCAAGTCATTGCAGCCTATATATATAGTAGAAGTCGAGCAGCTTGGAGACGAGAAGGCGAGAGCATAGAGCGAAATTGATCAGAAGTTTGTGGCGAGAAAAAGAGAGAGTTGATCGAAGGTATTTTTCTTGTGTCTTTGAATTAGAGAGAAAGATCAACACCTCATAGCTTACAACGATCGTTACGCCCACTAGTGAACATACCTGCTGCGGTTCAATATCTTGAGGCAACGGCCTTGTGCTCTTTCTTGAAGCCAATTGTTAAACGTTCGTGCTTCAGTTTTTGTTAAAAATTGGTCTTGGAATAACGAGCGTGTTTTAGTCTTTGATTATTTTCTTCCCACGCCAATTTAAAGGTCTAGATAGTTTATGTGGGTTTTGCAACAATGATCTCAAGAATAATTGAACTGAAAGTATATCTTAGCAAATGAAGATTTGTTTGTGATTTGAAATCAAACAGATTTAGTAAGACAGAAAATCACATAAAAAACAATCTACAAGAATCAATCTTGTAGATCCAGCCTCAAGGCAGCAAATTATATTAAAATCAAAAACTGTTTTTAACACTAAACAGTTAACACAAAAAAATCTCACAAGATATAGAATCTTGGAGATCACAAAACCCACATAAACACTAAACCAAACGTGGGAAGAAAAAATCAAAGACTAAAAACAGCTTCCAAGACCAATAACAAAAACTGGAAGCACGAAACAACAACTTCAAGAAACACAAGGTCGTGGTTCGAAGATATTGAACCGGCAAGCAGTAGTATGTTCACTGTAGTTTCTTAACGATCGTTGTATATGAGGTGTTGATCTCTTCTTCTCTAATTCAAGACAAGAAACCCGATCAACTCTCTTTTCAAGCCACAAAGACTTCTCGATCACTCTCGCCTATGCGCTCTCGCCTGGTGTCCAAGCTGCTCGACTTCTACTATATATATAGGCTGCAATGACTTGAAATCCAAGACACCAAGGAATCCTGCACATTCACGGTAAAACACCACATCCTTCTAGGAAAGAAATTAAACCAACAAATATACAAGATTTGTTTCCTAATTTGATACCATCAATAACTAAACACTTATGCAAAGATTTAATTACCAAAAATATCACCTAAATCTAAAAAAGAATCATAATTAAATCCTACTACAATAATTCCAATATCAAATTCTATTTTGACCAAGAGAGTGAGAACAAGATAAATTAGGCAATGCCTAAATTACCCTTACAGGATCCTTGTGTTTCAATCAACACTGATTGGATGATAACTGGAAACATTATCTTCCATGCATACCTTTGCATCTAGTTTCTTAAACCTTGTATTTAAATGATTAACAATAAACTAACAAGCATTAATGTGAATACAATACTCTTGTAGACTGTGTTTCCAGCCTTGGAGACTTTGGAGTTGAATGATTTGCATGACGTCAAAGAGATATGACACCCACGATTATTTTCGGGTGAGAGCTTCCATAGATTAACAAATGTGATTGTAGGAACATGCAACAGCCTGGTGACCATCTTTCCTTCTAGTGTGCTAAGAAGGCTAAATAATTTGGAGAGTATTTGGATTAAAAATTGTGAATTGGTGGAGGTGGTATTTGGTTTTGTTGATGAAGATACTGCCACTGTCAATGTCACTGCGATGATGATCCCTTTTGGGCAATTAGATACTGTTGAACTCTCACACTTGAAAGGGTTGACAATTCATAAGTGTCCCAAAATGAAGACATCTCTGGTGGCTCACAAACACAACTTTAGTGGTGATTTCATTCGGCCATTTTTCCATGAAAAGGTACGGAATCGTTCACTTTTAGCAACTATTACTAATAATGCTAAATTATTTACCAAACTAAAATTGTAGGAAAAAATCTTTTTAAAATAAATAGAAGTTGTAATAGGGTAATTAGGACTTTACAAACTTGAGTAGAGCTCAGTGTGTATTTATGTAACCTGTACTCTTTTTTCTTTTTTTGTTTTCTATTTCCATTCCCATAATTTTAAAGTTAAATCTAATCAACAAAATGTTATTAGAACTCCCTATTAGTTCGGTTTGGTTTTATTGAAAATGTAAATTATTTGTGATTTAAGAGCTTGATTATAGATTTAGCGTTTTGTTTTTGTAATGATTAAAAGAAAGTTAAGTTTCAATTTTGCTTTTGTAATGATTCAAAAAAAATGTACGAGAAAAAACTACGAGACTGATCAGAGAAAAAAAAGAGTAAAACCAAGTTAATAAAAACTGGGCCCTTGTGTTTCAATCAACACTGATTGGATGATAATTGGAAACATTATCTTCGCCGGTATACCTTTGCATCTAGTTTATTCAACCTTGAATTTAAATGATCAAGAAAAAACTAACAAGTGTTAATATGAATGCACGTCAAGTAGTAACAGTTCCGTGTACATTACTCATGCAGATTGTGTTTCCAGCCTTGGAGTATTTGGATTGGAGAGATTTGCATTACGTCAAAGAGATATGGCACCCACGATTATTTTCTGGTGATAACTTTCATAAATTAAGAACAGTGAGATTAGACAAGTGGAACAGCCTGGTGACCATCTTTCCTTCTAGTGTGCTAAGAAGGCTAAAGAATTTGAAATTTATTAGTATTAATTATTGTGAATTGGTGGAGGAGGTAATTGGTTTTGATGATAAAGATGATGCCACTGTCACTGTGATGATGATCCCTCTGCATCAAATTACATTAGTAAATCTTCCAAAGCTCATGCGTTTTGGCCATGGAGCTGCAGGATTCCCATCCTTGAAGAAAATGCAAATTGATTATTGTCCCAAAATGAAGACATTTATGGCGGCTCACGAATGCAACCGTGGTGGTGATTTTATTCGGCCCTTTTTTCATGAAAAGGTACGAAATCGTTCACTTTTAGCAACTATTACAAATAATGCTAAATTATTTACCAAGCTAAAATTGCAGTATAAAACCTTTTTAAAATATATAGAAGTTATAGTAGGATAATTAGGACTTTAGAAACTCAACTAGAGTTCACTGTCTATTCATCTAACTTGTACTCTTTTTTCTTCTTTTATTTTTCATTTCCTTTCCAACAATTTTAAAGTTAAATCTTACTTACATAATACTATATTTTAAACATTTTAAGAGAAATGTATTTAAGTACCATTTTGGAAGTTTGATGCGGATCAAATAGTTTAGGATCAAGATATATAAGGCGAGGACCAATAAAAATAAGCGCAACAACAAATAAAGCAGCAACAAATCGAGATAATTTAGGATTTTATTTGGGGAGTTTATTTCCACTACAAATATTACTTATACATTGCATCATTTATTATAATAATAGATTTTGTGCTCGTGCCTATGGCACGGTGTCGGTATAAAATTTAATTAATATATGGAGCGGGTAGCAAGCGAATCATTGAATATATGTTTGGAATTTTGTAGCGATTGAATCAACATACACAACACACCAAAAAAAAAGGAACTTCTCCTCTTCTAATACAATTGTGGACAAACATGGTTGTGTAATTCTTATAGTAGAGACAACAGTTGATCTAAAAGGGATCAAAGTTGAATCTTCGGTGATAACGGTGGATCATAAAAAAATCATATCCAAATCATACTGATTTGGATTGATTTATATCAATTTATGATACAAATCAAAACCAATCAAACCAGAGCAAAACGACCGTGTTTCAGCTTCCCCTTCCACAAAACGGCGTCGTTTTGACACGAAAAAAGCAAAAATAAAATAAAATAAAATGGTCCACAACTGTGGCTACGCCTCCTGCCCCTCCCCTTTCCACATGGCAACAATCTAGTGGATGGAATGACTTTTCCACCATCGTTTTTCTTGGCCAATTTTCGGCCAAAAAAATTAATATTTTTTATTTTCTTTTCCTAAATTAAAGTATAAGTTTTTATCTATAAATAGAAATCTTGGTTTGTTTCATTTGAATATCAGAAAAAATTTCTATGATTTTTTAAAGTTTTTAGCCATTTTCCGAAAAAAATATTAAAGTATTGGAGATAAATATGGTAGGGTATGAAAAAGTATTGAATTTTGTGCCCCTGTTGGAAGGGTTTTTTTGGTTTTGAATCAAATAAATATCAAATAAATTATTTTATTGGTTTTTAGTGGATTGTGTTTAATTTATGTGGTTTTGATCTAACTGGAGTCCTAGCCCTCGAATAAATAAAAACATTGAGTGATGGATAAGCGAGGCCATAGAAAACCATAACTACCTTCATCCTCAAACTCCACATAATTTTCATTTCTTTAAACATAGTTTCATTATCCTTCTGTTGAGAGTATGAATCAGAATTAAGTCCATTCTTATCCCCATAATAACTTATCCTAAAAATAGTGATAGTAATTCATAATTGAACAAATGTTTAGATAGATTCATTTACATCTTCCATCCCTCTAAATCTCTCTCTCTAACCTTTTCTACCCACCTCAAACTCCCCATAATTTTCACTTTCTTAATTAAACAAAGTTTCATTATCCTTCCGTTAAGACGTGGGAATATGAATCTGAAACAAATAGATAGAACCAATGTTTAGATAGATTCATTCACATCTCCCCCTCTCTCTCTCTCTCTATGTAACCTTTTCTCCCCACTTTTTTTTTCCATAATCCATACCATCCCAATCACCCCAACTTACCCTCTGCTCAAAAATACAACAAAAGAACACTCAAAACAGAGTAGGAGAGAGATTGAATTTTTTACGTGTTCATAGGGCATTATTGGGTGACTTCAAGATTGAAATTTATGAAGAGAAGAGCTCCTCTATTTTACTCTCTCTCCATCCTCTTGTTCATCTCCTCTCTTCTTGCTCTCCTCAACCCTTGTTTAGGTACTTGGCCTAATCCTTAAAACATATTTTTATGCTTCTTATTCTCTCTCTTAAAATAACATAAAATTCTGATTTTGGGTGCTTTTCAAAACATCATTTTAACCATTTGTTAGAGAAAGGGAAATCTGCAGAAGTCACTACAAATGAAAACAAACCCAACTACGTCTTTGTCTCTCCTCTCCCTCTTCATGTTATCTCTAAAATGCAGAGGGGAACAAAGTGAGTGTGTAAAATCAGAGGAAACCTGATACATAAAATCCATGTGAGTTTTTGTAAGAGATTGCTCTGTAAAGAAACTGAGGTAGGGGCAGATTATAGATTATTTTGTGAGAGAAACTTACAGATTCCAGCCGAAAGGGCGGCGAACTTAAAGATTTCAACCAAAAGAGAAGCCTTTACGGTGGCGGAGATAGCGTGATGAGAGCTCGAGAAGAATAACTCACTTACGGAGGTGAAGGTGAAGGCAAAAAATGGTGAAGTAGCTGAAGGTGAAGGTGAAGGGGAAAAAGGGGAAGGAGAAGGTGGCTGAATGTTTCTGACAGCCAAAACAACTATGTGTATCTTTTAACCCTGATCACAGTTTGACTTATTTCTTTTAATAAAGAAGAAAGGACCTGATCGATCAAAGGTGAAGCTTGAATCGCCGTCGTTCAATATGGTAATGGGGTTGTTCGAATTACACCTCTCATAATCATCTTTACTCGTCACCAAAACGGATTCAGTCGCGTTGTTGTATCTAAAATCTGCGAGATAATAATTCAATTAAATAATTATATATACCCAATTAAGAAAAATACTACTCGGTCCCAAATAGAAAATCAAAATAGTATTGTAGTTCATAGTAGTAAAAAACACGGAGCTTATGGAGAGTGTTGTTAATGGAGAATCTCATTCTTTGGGCCCAAATGTTGTAGCTTTTAGTAGGGTGTAAAGTCTATCCTCCATTGCTGCTGTCAACCTCGAGGGTAGTGAGGTAGAGGGTGGGGGTTATAATTCAATTACAGATTATTTGGTTGAGGAAGAGTGAGAAACTTACAGATCCCGACAAAGGGCGGCGAACATAGAGATTTAGGCGGAAAGAGAAAGTTTACGGTGACAACAGTTGCTTGATGAGGGTTCAAGAAGAAAAGGGAAACAAGGAGGAGAGAAATTTATTTTGATAGAGTGGAATAGGGCAGGAGATGGAGGAAGAATAGGGGGAGGAAGAATGGGGCGCCGGGTTGAAGAAGTTATAGAGAAAACCGTCCTTTGCACGCTTGTGGATATTTTGATTTAATACTCACCGGTAGTTGTCTTTGATAAAAGTAAATCTTGACCAGCAGTTAGCTTTTTACAAAATGAAGCTTGTGAGTATGAGTTGTATTATAATATAGATCCAACTAAGTTATAATGGGACAGAACTACCGTTAACTAGTTACGTATTAAAATGAAAATTTTCATTTTCGAGTAATCCTTTTATTAGTTGACATAATAAAAATTAAAATGTAGTTATTTTTATTTTCATTCGTATTTTCAAGAAAATAATTTAATCAGTGTATTTTTAAAATAAGATGTGTTCAAGTATTAAAAATAAATATATGCATGATATTCATTTCTCTATATAATCCATAAATAGTACTCCCTCCGTCCCTAAATTATCGTCCTTCTTTCCTTTTTCGTCCGTCCCAAAATAATTGTCCACTTTGAAACTTACCTTTTTACAACATAATTTTTACCACTTTACCCTTACTTTTTCACCCTACTTTAATTATGGGCCACATACACTTGGGCTTTAAAGGAAACTACACATTAAACCAATATTAATAATCCAGTCAAATAGGTTTTCTTAAACGGTGCGCTGGGTCAATAATATCGAAGTTGTAAAATAATTAACAGGTTTTATTATTAACAGGTTTCATTAATTTAATAATATAATCATAATTAATCTAATCAACAAAATTTTATTATAACTCCCTATTAGTTTAGGATTTCAATACGAAACCCAGAGTTGAACCGCCCAAATACAAACAAGTAGGTATGCGCAAGTAGGAATATAAAAGTTCATGTGGCGTAACATCGCATACATATAACAACTCGGCTACACTTGGCCGGAAAATAACATAAAATGAACAATTCATCAGCGACCTTACAGCCGGAACCCAACATCTACTCCTACGATTATAACACATGCATATAATATCCTCAACGGCCACAACATGCCGGAGACAACAACAACAATAATACTTTAAAAGAGTTTAAGCGGAAGAAGTTGTAGTGAACCAATATTATATAAATAAGCTCGACACTAAAGTCGGCATACAAAAGATTATAAGTAACAAGTATTTAAGTTATACTACAACAACAAAATCCCAAGACAAGTCTAAGTGACTTGCTTCCCATCGTCCTTGCCAAAATAAAAGTCTAACTACAAAGTCCCAAAAGAGCAACCTTTTAGCTCACAAGCAACCAAACGCGGGTATGGCGAATCTAGCGAGAACTGTCTCCTTGGCTCGGATCTAAGGAAAACAAAACAAACAAATAGGGTAAGTCATAAAGACTTAGTAAGTTACTAAAAATGCATGTTCGTGTCGTAGCATGACATTTATCACAATTATGGTACATGATCATCATATAGCACTTAGCACATTATTCGCATAAGTGCGGAAAATAAATCATTCAAGTAGGATATGATATACGATGGGCCGCTACGTAGCTCCTGCAATAAAGTTTGTTAACCCAATATCGTGACTACGATGCTCGTGACTTCGCATCGATATACCGAACTCCGTCGGCTAATAGAAGCATGTGACGCACATATTGATACGGCAAAGGGGCTACTTCCCCACTGCGGCCTACAGTGGAGGTGTGTGTGAGGTCCCAGGTACGGCGATCCATAGCGAGCACGAATCTCTCAATTCGTGAAGGCGATGCATCGTCCTACCCTTACATAAAAATCAAACCAAATAGTGCCAGCTGGACTTAATTCAATGCACAAGTAGATATTTACTCGTCAAGACCAAATAAGGATCGAATTCGACAAGAGCGAACTCGACTGACCAAGTAGGGTAATAATCTCTACCATAAATCATGTCAAGGCAATTAATTGCTCACAGCCAAATAATCACAACGGATTCAATTGCACATAATTAAACTCAACTTAGAATTGAGTAAACCCGACCAAACGGTGTCCAAACTTCATAGGGATTAAAAATAGTGTTCAACATGTTCCAAACTTCCCTAGAGTCGACTCCGTTGAGTCTTTACTACACATTACCAATTTTGGGCATTTGAAGCTATGTGTTTCCCAAATCAACCTAGGTTCATTATTAAGTCTAACTAGGTTATGAGTGTACAAAAATACTACAATGTGATTCCATTACAATAAAGAGTTCATTCACAAGCTATAATACAAAACAATTCACCATTTCACCAAGTAAGCCACATATAGGGTACTTTCTCTTAACACCATCTCTAATTATCATGTAGGCATAACTTCTAACATACTCACAACCCTAGTTACAAAAGATGAAGGATAATAACATGCTTCAATAGTCATAAAACCATTCTACACATGCTCTTAATAAGTTCATATGTAGAAATCACAAGATGAAGACATATAAAGCATATATGTGTACTCTTTGACCTCAAAAATCATAGGCTTTGTTTTCCTTATGGTCAAAGAGAACTAAAATAAAGATGAAGAAGAGTAACTTACAAGTATTTTACACCCAAGAAAGTAAATGAAAAGATTAATCGGTTGGAAATGCTCCTCTCAACAAGCTTTTCACTTCTATGGAGGTGGCTTGAGCAATGGAGGAAAGAATCGTGGAAGAACACGGAGAAAGCTTCAAGAAGCCATGGGAGGACCTTGAGAGAGATAAATCCCGTTTTTGGAGAGTGAGGGAGGAAAATGAAGGTCAAACATTCAGGTTGTGGTGTTTAGAGAGTTAGAAACTTAGTGGGACAAGTGTCAATGTGTTGTGGCTTCTAAAAATCTGATTTGTGGCTTGATTTAATCACTAAAGCACTCACTAATCCAGTCTTAAAACAAGTTAATGATGTTAGGGTATAAGTAATGAGGGTTAGGGAGGTTTAGGTGGGGTTTAGAAAGGGTTTTGAATAGGGGTTTAAGTGTAGAACTCAAGAACAACAAAACAGAGCAAACCAGTCGGGGGATCTTACGAACGCAAGGTCCTTCCTTCCTTGCGACAGCAAGGTACCTGCATGCCAAACTCTCCATTTTCTGGTTACTTTGCGAAGGCAAGACCATTCCACCTTGCGGCCGCATGCCCGGCAGACCCAAAAAGGCTCAAAATACAACCTAAAAGACCCCTAAACACTTAGCCAAATCAATGAGGCTTCAAACCCCAACAAAAATGAGTCTAAAACTCATCACAAACACCCTCAAACAACATCCGAACAATCCGAACGAAGGAGGGAAAGAAGGAGAACTAAACAAGCGATTCATCTGACGATTCAACAAGCATGCAAACACGATTCTAAACATGTTAAGAGCATTATGAATGACTTATAAATTATTCTAAAACATATATAGACTAAGTGAACATGCTCACAAGCAATATGAATGCATGAATGCAAGCAATGAATGGCTAGGGTGCCACAAGTTCGGTTTGGTTTTAATGAAAATATAAATTATTTGTGATTTAAGAGCTTGATTATAGATTTAGCGTTTTGCTTTTGTAATGATTGAAAGAAAGTTAAATCTTCAATTTTACTTTTTTAATGATTAAAAAAAGTATGAGGACGATCCGAAAGAAAAAAAAGAGTAAAACAAAGTTAATAAAAATTGGGCCCTTGTGTTTCAATCAACATTGTTTGGATGATAATTGGAAACATTATCTTCGCCTATATACCTTTGCATCTAATTTCATCAACCTTGTATTAAATGATCAAGAAAAAACTAACAAGTACAAATGAGAATGCATGTAAAGTAGTAATAGTTCTATGTACAATACTCCGCAGATTGTGTTTCCAACCTTGAAAACTTTGAGGTTGCGCGGTTGCATGACGTCGAGATATGGCACCCACGATTATTTTCCGGTGAGTGCTTTCATAGATTGGGAGATGTGATATTAGAAAATTGCGACAACTTGGTGACCATCTTTCCTTTTAGTGTGCTAAGAAGGCTAAAGAATTTGAAGTGTGTTGTGATTTATAATTGTCCATTGGTGGAGGAGGTATTTGGTTTTGATGATGAAGATGCGCCATCCCTGTGATGATGATCCCTCGCATCAAATTACATTATTTAATCTTCCAAAGCTCATGTGTTTTGGCCATGGAGCTGTTGGATTCCCATCCTTGAAGAAAATGGAAATTAATTATTGTCCCAAAATGAAGACATTTATGGCGGCTCACGAATGCAACGGTGGTGGTGATTTTATTCGGCCCTTTTTTCATGAAAAGGTACGAATTGTTCACTTTAGCAATTATTACTAATAATGCTAAATTATTTACCAAACTAAAGTTTAAAAACTTTTTAAAATATATAGAAATTATAGTAGGATAATTAGGACTTTATAAACTCGACTAGAGCTCACTGTCTATTCATCTAACTTGATCTCTTTTTTCCTCTTTTATTTTTCATTTCCCTTCCCACAATTTTAAAGTTAAATCTTACATAATACTATATTTCAAACATTTTAAGAGAAATGTGTTTAAGTACCATTTTGGAAGTTTGATGCGGATCGATTAGTTTAGGATCAAGATATATATGGCGAGGACCAATAAAAATAAGCGCAACAACAGATAATGCAGTAACAAATCGAGATAATTTAGGATTTTGTTTGGGGAGGTTATTTCCACTACAAATATTACTTATATATTACTTCATTTATTATAATAATAGATTTTGTGCTCGTGCCTATGGCACGGTGTCGATATGAAATTTAATTAATATATGGAGCGGTAGTAAGCGAATCAATGAATATATGCTTAGAATTTTGTAGCAATCGAATCAATGTACACAACACAGGGAATACCATATTTTTGACCACCGTACAAATTGGGGAAATCCGATTTGACTAACAACGTTTCATAACGACCAAATTAACTAATCAACTTTTAATTTGGTTGCAATGTCGTCTTCGCCATTTTATAACGATCAAATTAACCAACCAACTTCTGTTAATATCGGACCAAGAAATTGCCATAGAAGGAAGATATTGACAGAAGTTGGTTGGTTAATTTGGTCTTTATAAAACGACGAGGATGAAATTGCAACCAAATTAAAAGTTGGTTGGTTAATTTGGTCGTTATGAAACGTCGTTGGTCAAATTGGATTTCTCCAATTTGTACGGTGGTCAAAATGTGGTATTCCCCCACAACACACCAAAAAAGGGAACTTCACCTCTTCTAATACAATTGTGGACAAACATGGTTGTGTAATTCTTAGAGTAGAGACAACAGTTGATCTAAAATGGATCAAAGTTGAATCTTCGGTGATAACGGTAGATCGTAAAAAAATCATATCCAAATCATATTGATTTGGTTTGATTTGCATAAATTTATGATACAAATCAAAACCAATCAAACCAGGGCAAAACGAGTGTGTTTCACTTCCACTTCCACTAAACGACGTCGTTTTGACTCGTAAAAGCAAAAAAAAAAATTAAAATAGCCGACAACTAGTGGTATGCCTCCTCCTCCCCCATTCCACATGGCAAAATTCTAGTGGATGAAATGACTTTTCCACCATCGTTTTTCTTGGCCAACTTTCGGCCAAAAAAAATATTTTTTATATTTTTTTCCTAAATTAAAGTTTACGTTTTTACCTATAAATAGAGACTTGGTTTGTTTCATTTTAATATCAAAAAAAATTTCAATGATTTTTTCATGTTTTTAGCCATTTTTCTCAAAAAAATATTAAAGTATTGGAGATAAATATGGTAAGGTATGAAAAAGTATTGGATTATGTGCTTGTTGGAAGAGTTTTTGGTTTTGAATCAAATGAGTATTAAATGAATTATTTTATTGGTTTTTAGTGGGTTGGGTTTGATTTGGGTGGTTTTGATCTAATTGTTAACCATGCTCTTAGAGTCCTATCCTTCAAATAAATAAAAACATTGAGTGATGGAAAAGCGAGGCCATAGAAAACCATAACTACCTTCATCCTCAAACTCCCCATAATTTTCATTTTTTTAAACATAGTTTCATTATCCTTTCGTTGAGCGTATGAATCTGAAATAACTCCATTCTTATCCCCATAATAACTTAGCCTACGAATGGTGATAGTAATTCATAATTGAACAAATGTTTAGATATATTCATTTACATCTTCCCTCCCTCTAGATCTCTCTCTCTAACCTTTTCTACCCACCTCAAACTCCCCATAATTTTCATTTTCTTAAACATAGTTTCATTATCCTTCCGTTGAGACTTGAGAATATGAAGTTGAAATAAATAGATAGAACCAATGTTTAGATAGATTCATTCACATCTTCCCTCCCTCTCTCTCTCTATGTAACCTTTTCTCCCCACTTTTTTTTTCCTTAATCCATACCATCCCAACCACCCCAACTTATACTCTGCTAAAAAACATAACAAAAGAACACTCAAAACAGAGTAGGAGGTAGAGAGATTGAATTTTGACTTGTTCATAGGGAATTATTGGGTGACTTCAAGATTGGAATTTATGAAGAGAAGAGCTCCTCTATTTTACTCTCTCGCCATCCTCTTGTTCATCTCTCTTCTTGCTCTCCTCAACCCTTGTTTAGGTACTTGGCCTAATCCTTAAGACATCTTTTTATCCTTCTTATTCTCTCTCTTAAAATAACATAAAATTTTGATTTTGGGTGCTTTTCAAAACATCATTTTAACCATTTGTTAGAGAAAGGGAAATCTGCAGATGCCACTACAAATAAAAACAAACCCGACTACGTCTTTGTCTTTCCTCTCCCTCTTCATGTTATCTCTAAAATGCAGAAGGGGACAAAGTGATTGTGTAAAATCGAAGGAAACCCATTGCATAAAATCCATGTGAGTTTTTGTAAGAGATTGCTCTGTAAAGAAACTGAGGACGTGGGGGATTACATATTAGTTTGTGAGAGAAACTTACAGATTCCGGCCGAAAGGGCGGCGAACTTAAATATTCCAACTGAAAGAGAAACCTTTACGGCGACAGAGATGGCTTGATGAGAGCTCGAGAAGAATAACTCACCTACGGAGGTGAAGGTGAAGGCAAAAATGGTGAAGTAGTTGAAGGTGAAGGTGAAAGGGAAAAAGGGGAAGGAGAATGTGGCTGATTGTTTCTGACAGCCAAAACAACTATGTGTATCTTTTAACCCTGTTCATAGTTTGACTTATTTCCTGTAATAAAGAAGAATGGACCTGATCGATCAAAGGTGAAGCTTGAATCACCGCCGTTCAATATGGTAATGGGGTTGTTCGAATTACACCTCTCTTAATCATCTTTGCTCACCACCAAAACAGATTCAGTTTCGTTGTTGTATCTAAAATCTGTGAAATAATAATTCAATTAAATAATTATATATACCCAATTAAGAAAAACACTCCTTGGTCCCATATAGAAAATCAAAATAGTACTATAGTTCATAGTAGTAAAAAAGACGGAGCTTATGGAAAGTGTCGTTAATGGAGAATCTCATTCTTTGGGCCCAAACGTTGTAGCTTTCAGTAGGGTGTAAAGCCCATCCTCCATTGCTGCATATACATCTGCCTGGGCTACATGTTCTGCTGGTCAAGCCCCACTTGCTTACATTTCTTGCCCGTTGAAGGTTGATACCCTGCCGCGATATATAACAAACCATTTAATCCTTCCCTTGTGCCTTGAATTTTAAGATGTATGTGTACTGCCTGTGAATGATGATCACGTACCGAACACATGACCCATGTGTTTGGGCCTATTGGGCCGGGCAGCTCAAATCTCATCAACTAAATTTTATTGGAACTCCCTATTAGTTCGGTTTGGTTTTAATGAAAATGTAAATTATTTGTGATTTAAGAGCTTGATTATAGATTTAGCGTTTTGCTTTTGTAATGATTCAAAGAAGTTAAATCTTCAATTTTGCTTTTGTAATGATTCAAAAAAAATGTATGAGACCGATCAGAGAAAAAAAAAACAGTAAAACCAAGTTAATAAAAACTGGGCCCTTATGTTTCAATCAACACTGATTGGATGATAATTGGAAACATTATTTTCGCCTGTATACCTTTGCATCTAATTTCATCAACCTTGTATTTAAATGATCAAGAAAAAACCAACTAGTATTAATGAGAATGCACGTAAAGTAGTAACAGTTCTATGTACAATACTCCTGCAGATTGTGTTTCTAGCCTTGGAGACTTTGGAGTTGATAGATTTGCATGATGTCAAAGAGATATGGCACCCACGATTATTTTCTAGTGATAGTTTTCATAAATTAAGAGATGTGAGATTACAAAATCTTGCCTAAGCTCATGCGTTTTGGCCATGGAGCTGCTGGATTCCCATCCTTGAAGAAAATGCTAATTCATCATTGTCCCAAAATGAAGACATTTATGGCGGCTCATGAACGCAACCTTGGTGGTGATTTTATTCAGCCCTTTTTTCATGAAAAGGTACGAAATCGTTCACTTTTAGCAACTATTACTAATAATGCTAAATTATTTACCAAACTAAAATTGCAGGACTCAAACTTTTTAAAATATATAGAAGTTATAATAGTATAATTAGGACTTTAGAAACTCGACTACAACTTACTGTCTATTCATCTAACTTGTACTCTTTTGTTTTTCATATCCCTCCCACAATTTTAAAGTTAAATCTTATGTAATACTAGCTAGTTGTAGAACCCATGCACGGGTTCTTTGTCAATAATACTACTATAATTTTTGAATGTGACATACATTTATTCTTTTGATAATAGTATTAGTACAATTTTTAAATTTTTAGGCATTATGATTTAAATGTTGGAATATAAACCAACACCATTTTCTAACAATATAATATATATATATATATATATATATATATATATATATATATATATATATATATATATATATATATATATATATTCTTTTGGTAATAATAGTGGAAGTATTCTAACCGATGTAAGATACATCTATTCTAATAATAATTAATAATAATAGTAAAAGTCTTTTATTTGAACACTTTTGAAAGATACATCTATTATATTAATAATTATAGTAGCAGTATTTTATCTTAAATTTTTTGAAACCAACATCATTTTCTAATGAATGTGAGATACATTTATTCTATTAATAATAATAGTGGAAGTCTTTTATCTTACTGAATTTTGAAAACAATATTAATTTCTATCTAATGTGGGATACATATATTCTATTGTTAGTAAAAGAATTTTATCTAAAAAAGTTTTAACTAAAATAAATCTTTGTAACCAATGAATAATAAATCATTTTTATTGGTAAGATTTTGCTTAAAGACTTTTAAAGCTAACATCAACTTCTAACAATTGCGAACATATATCTTCTTTTGTTAATTTAGTAAAAGTAATTTATCTAAATACTTTTTAAACCAAAATCAATTTTTAACCAATGTTTCTTACATCACTTTTATTGGTAATTGTAGTAGAGATGCATCTTACATTGATTATAAATTAATGTTGATTCTAGAAATCATTAAAGTACTCACCTAATACTTGTTGAAAAATTAATGTTTTTAGTGAAAGAAATTTTGCAACTTGAGACACGAATTTCTTTACGTGTCATTAATTTGTTGGTAAAGGTAATTGTACAAATGTGTTCTATTCGGTGAGAGCATCAAAATTATATATATATTTATTTGTCCAAATCGAGTTTTGAATGAATAAAATATCAATGCTTAAAATATGGTGTTATAAGTGAGTCATTAAAGTAAAGTACTCACCCAATGCCAATATAATAATATTATCACACATTGGTTAAGAAATGATGTTGGTAATAAAATTCTTTCTACATAACATTTCCACTATTATTAACAGTTGAAGAGATTAATAGTAAATGACTAATATAACAATATAATATTAACTATTATTAATTATTAATAAATATTTTGAGCTAATTGTTAGAAAATGAAAAGTCTTAAGTCAAGTGATGTGCAGGCTTGAGGATTCAACAATATCAAAAGATGGATGATGTGTCACTATCCGAAACTTTAATATACTATAGTATAGATGTGTGATACATCTCTTTTATTAATAATAACATAAGAATATTTTATTTAAAAACTTTTATAACCAATATCCACTTCTAAATAACGTGGGATACATCTCTTTGTAACCAATGTGAGATACATTATCTAAAAACATTTTAAACCAATATAATTTTCCTAACCAATGTGAAATACATCTTTTCTATTGGTAATATGTATTTTATAAATAGACTTTTAATATCTAGATCACTCTATATCCAATGTGAAATACATCTCATCATTTGATAATAATAGTAGAAGTTTTTTATCTTGAAAAAAAATCTTAAACCAATATCTCTTTGATGTGTCATTTTTACATTGTTTACATTTACGATCAATCAAAGTGTTACTTTTAGGCTTGTCGTGTGTCACTTTGAGAACAAAAGTATGTCACCTTTGGATAAGTGTTGTCTTAGGTCTGATTAAGTTTTACTTTGTTACTTTAAATCAGAGTGTCACTTTTAAACATAAAATGTGTTGCTTTTAAGTTTTACGTATGTCATTTTTGGCAAAAAAAAAAATCACTTTTCATCTTTAAATTTTTATTCATAAGTGTCGCGTTTAGTGTGTCACGTTTAGGTATTAATTGCGTTACTTTTAGGCATTAGGTGTGTCATTTTTGGTAAAATAACTCATTTTTATAATCATACAATTTGTATCAATAAGAGTGTCACTTTTAAGCTTGGAGTGTGTTACTTTTAGGACTAAAGTGTGTCAATTTTGGGCTAGTGATTTTAACAGCAATAACCAATTGAACACTAATGAAATAAATCTTCTCATTCATAGAAATGTATATAATCCAAAGTGTCAATCGTTAAAAACACAAAACCATAACTTTTTCAAGGTAAAGTATATGTTTCTTACTCAAACTTACAAAATTTATTGAAAATATGTCTAAAATAAACAAGCATTATGAGTCTTGAAACCAAATTCCTTGGCTTGATGGAAATCAGAAAAATCAGTAGTCTTTTTCTTGCCCTTTTCAATACTTCTCTTGATTATTTTTCTCCTTCCCTTCGTAACAGAGAGAGCAGGATCTAGGTATGTAGTAGATGAACTTGAAACATGAGATGATTCATTTTGGTCTGGTAAATTCTTTAAGGAAGAGTGTCACTTTTTAGTATTAAATGTGTCACTTTTTAGTATTAAGAGTTTAATTCTTTAGTATTAAATGTGTCACTATTTTGTATTAAATGTTCACTTTTTGTATTAAGAGTGTCACTTTATAGTATAAAATGTGTCACTTTTTAGTATTAAGAGTGATACTTTGTATTTTAATAAAAATTATAATAAATTTTCATTTATAGCGTCACTTTTAACATTAAAATGTGTCACGTTTGGTTTTAAATGTGTCATTTAACATTTCGTCAAAGTCCGTTAGGATCTGTCAAGTATCCCAAGGCAATTGATGCTAACGGAGCTGACAAAGGATTAAACTGCAAGACGTGGGAATTCGGCGGCAAACACTAAAAATGAAAGGGTACCGGAGCAAATAGAGGAAATGAGCATTAAAACTTAAATTTGTAGTTGGACCATATTGAACAATAGACCACCTTGAGCTAAATTTTCAAGGTTCACCCTTCACCAACTCAACTGGCCAACTTTTGTGATTTTAATTAATAGGTTTTATTATTAACCCGTAAATTTCTAAATGGGACTCCGTCTTTTGGATTTAGGATCGGTAAAACCGTCCTACACAAGTCTTTGCCTAAATCTTGGGGATCACATTGTTGAAACAATGTTTTTGAAAATAAGCAATGTTGGAGAAAATATTTTTATCTTAAGATTATCATCAACTCCATCCGATGTAGACCCTAAGGGGTGACCCAGTGGTAGAATTATGGCTTTACAAAATGTGAGGTTTCAGGTTCGATTACTTCACATGCCCTTTAAGGGAAAGATCTACAAAAGAAAAACTGTAAAAAAAAAAATTCCAGATAAGACAATTTCTATTGCTGGTAGCATATGCAATGATAATTAACAAGTGTCAAAGTCTATAGTTATACGTTGATAGGTCTCTTTCTTGAAGAAACTACTCAATTCGTCCCTAAATTATCGTCCTCCTTTCCTTTTTCGTCCGTCCCAAAATAATTGTCCACTTTGAAACTTACCTTTTTATAACATCACTTTTACCACTTTACCCTTACTTTTTCACTCTATTTTAATTATGGGCCATATATACATGGACATTAAAGGAAACTACACATTAAACCAATATAAATAATTAATTACTTTTCTAAACTGCGCCCAGTCAACCAGACGATTATTTAGGGGACGAGGGAGTAATATTTGGTCATGAGCGTTATATACCCCTCCG
>JABEVN020001751.1:0-23757 GCA_013146195.2 Codonopsis lanceolata | reverse complement strand
CACTTGGGGGTTCACCACAATAGCAAAGCTACACACACTATAAGGGGGACACATTCCCCCAACCCCAAACAAAAGGAAAGATAAGATCATTTTACAAAAATGATTTTCAGAAAAATGAAATCTTTCTATTTTCAATTGTTTGTAAATCTTATGAAAATCCTTCGAAAACATTTTCTGCAGCCAGAACTCTCATAAAATGTGTTAGAAAAATAGTTTGTAATATCACTTGCTAGCATTTACCACTCACTTCTAAAAATAACTATCAAAATATAAATAATGAACATCAGCTATGTCTTGCAGAGTTGCAGTTTGGCAACCCCCAATCTCCCTCCACACCAGCATCACCATCCCCAAATGGAGGTTGAGATCTGGAACCAGAGTCATAAAAAGTGATGCAAGGTTGAAAAATTATTGATTGTTAAAGGGGAGAGCAGTGACAAAGATTGGAGATTATGGAAATTGGAAAGAAAGTGAAGAAGAAAGGGGTGAGAGAGAGAGACGGTCTCTTGTTCCTCGTCGTTTAAAATGACTTACGGAGGGATATGTCTGTAAGTCATTTTTCTGTGTTTTTTAGGTGATTTTCTGTTGACTCAGAAAATGATTTCCATTGACCAGATTTTTTAATGGTTACCAAACACTTGAAAATGCGGAAAATATTTTTTGGAAGTCATTTTTCGTTGGAGCCTAAGAAGAAAATTTTATCTCAATCCCCTGTCCTGCCCCTTGTTTTATAAAAAAAAATTGTAACATTTATACTTTTGCCCCCATTGCTGAAAAAGACAGATACTGCCGTATAATCCTCTACGTTAGTAATTTTACCCTTTCAAATGAAACTCCGGCTTCGCCCGGGCTCTCAACCAGTCTAACGCACGTATGAGGTCAAAGCTAGGAGGATTTCAGAAAATCCTAGCATCATCCTTTTTTATAAAGGGTGTATCATATACTTAGTTATCTATTTTTTTTATTGGATGATGCCTTACAATACCAATAAGAAGCATCTCTCTCCAAAAAGGTTGCAAGAAAAACTTTCTTTGTCATTATTAAGGAGATAAATATATTAAGTTCATTTGGTGTAGGGTAAAAAATGCATGCATTTGAACTATAATGACAAAATCCAAGGTACTGTGCAGCATGATAGAGAAATAAGTTCATTAAGAGCTCAAAATTGCAACTAATCTAACTATTAATGATCTTACAGAGGTTTGTGGTGACGGATTCATAGCTCATGGCATCAGCTTCCAGAACACTGCAGGGCCGGATAAAGGCCAAGCCGTTGCGCTTCTTTCTAAGTCTGACCACTCTGCCTTCTACAGATGTGGTTTCTTTGGCTACCAAGACACCCTCTGGGTTATGGCACACAGACAATTCTATCAACAGTGCGTCATATACGGAACAGTTGACTTCATTTTTGGCAATGCACTTGTTGTTCTGCAAAACTGTAGCATCTACGCACGAAGACCAATGCCAGGGGGAGAAATAGTGATAACAGCACAAGGCCGTGACACCCCTTACTGCAACACAGGAATTTCTATCGAGAATTCCAGGGTCATGGCTGCAACGGACCTTCAACCCGTGGTTGATAAATACAAAGTTTACTTGGGGCGACCATGGCAACCATATTCCCGAACAGTATATATGGAAACATTTCTTGACAAGTTGGTGGATCCTGCAGGGTGGCTGAAATGGGATGATAATCCAGCGACACTAAGCACTTTGTATTTTGGGGAGTATAGGAACTATGGACCTGGTTCATCAACACAAGGGAGAGTGACATGGCCAGGCTATAAGATCATAACAGACAAAACCACTGCAGAAAATTTCACTGTGGCTAACTTCATAGGTGGTCAGTCATGGCTGCCCAAAACTGGCGTGCCATTCTTATCTGGCTTAAAGTGAGGATGAAATAACAATATTCAGAACATTGTTTAATTCACTGGTCAATTTCAAATAAGCCATTAAAAGCCAAACAAAAATAATTGGTAATTGGATTACTGAATCAGCAAGATCGTTTAAGACAGCATGAGAAACATTTTGTACTTCATACAGACTTTTGTTCTCGTGTTAATGGAAGTCTTCTAAATTGCTTTGAAATATATTGCAATGATATGGCACAAATGCCGCAAACTTAAAAGGACTTACTGCAACACACACAAAAAATGAATAAATAATAATCAATGAAAGAGTTTGTCATAGAGCTCCTAATCAATGTACTTTAGAAAAGACAGAGTATCCCACTTAATTCCAACCAGAAACAGTAGCAGAAGCAATGCATGTGTATATTAAAGTTTAAATATTTCTACACCTATTATTTTACACTATATTTTGTTAATTTTTTATAGATGTTTTTTTTTTTTGATAAGCAAGAATATATAAATTAACAAAAGCGCCAAAGCAGGTGACCTGACCTTTTACACTAGGCGTATACTCTAATAAAACTATCTACGTACTCATAACAAGTTATATACACAACATCTACAAAAGAAATACCCCTAGAAACCTGTGGAGCTGCTGAGTCCAAGCACCAAAAGAAAAGATAAAAGAGCAACGTGTTCTTCAGCTGAGCAATGGAGGCTTCCTTGTTATCAAACACCCACTTGTTCCTTTCCTTCCATAACGTCCAAAATACACACAAGGGAGCTACCCCCAACTACCATTAATACTCTCCCTTAAAAAACGCCCAGCACTGGAACAGCTCTATGATTATGCTAGGCACATCCCATGAAAGCTTGAGAAGGCTGAATAACAGGCTCCATAATTTCGATGCAACCGAGCAATGAAGCAGTAGGAGATCAACACTTTCTCCATTCTTCTTACACATATAACATCAGTTGACATAGATCATTTTACGAGCCCTTAATTATCCCCTGTGAGAATGGCACCGTTAGCAGCTTCCCACGCAAAAAAGGCCACCCTACGAGGGACTACAGGATTCCACACGGATTTCCAAAGAAAGGAAATTCTATCTCTATGCAGCAAATTACAATAAACCGAGAATTCACTGCTCTTAGAGCCCAACCAGATCACTTTGTCATTGAACGCCCCCACTCATTGGCCATACAGAAGATCAAAGAATTGCAGAATGGAAGACCACTCCCAATCTTGATGATTTCGACGAAACTAAGGATTCCAAATCACTCTGCCATCAACCAGTTCCAACACATCACTCACCCAACCTTCCTTAGGGAAAACTCTTCTTAACTCCTCATCGCCACACCATTATCACCCCAAAATCTGATAGTATTACCCTTACCTATTGCAAAGGAAATTCGTCTCTCGAACTGGTTCCATCCTTTTCAAAGCCCTTTCCACACCCCTACCCCAAAAGAAGAAGAAACCGTGTTCAGGAACCAAGAGTGAGTCCCTTCACCATATGTACAGACCACAACTTTTCTCCAAAAATCCTTTTTCAAGGTAATAAATCCCCATAACCACAACATCAGTTGATAATTAAAAAAAAAAAAACTTGAGGTTTTTGACTCCTAATCCTCCTTGCTTCACACTCAAGCACAACTTTATCCCAATTAACTAGGAGATAACGATGATTCTTTCACAAAGGAAATCCCTTTCCAACTTTTCCAATCTGTTACGAACCAAAGTCGGAATTACAAAAAGTGACATAAAGTAAATGGGCATACTGGAAAGGGAATTCTTAATCAACACAAGCATTGCTTCTTCCATCCCGCCAACAGACGTTCAAATCTTTTGATCACCGGATTCCAAACCGCTTTGCACCTAAAAGGAGCACCTAAAGGTAACCTGAGATAGTAAGAAGGGCGAGAAGATACTTTACACCCAAAAAATTCATCCATCGACCCAATATTGCTAACATTTCCCACCGGAATAATCTCACTTTTTGGTATATTAATCTTAAGCCCTGACGCCGCCTAGAAGAAAAGTAATACCAATCTTAAGAATCCAAGTTGGGAAGTTTCCGCACCGCAAAAAACAATCGTGTCATCCGCAAAAAGAAGATGAGAGACCGTAACACCGGGCCTATTTTACTTGTCATCTCAAAGCCTCCAATGAACTCCTAGTGTACAAAGGACGTGTCACCTGGTTTGACGTACTTTATATATTTACAATCAAAAAAAAAAAACAAGAAAGGTGAGAGAGGATCACCTTGACGTAGGCCTCTCGAACTTGCGAAAAATACATACGGTTCCTCGTTCCCCAAGACTGAAAATTGAAAAGAAGAAATATAGAATAAGATCCATCTCCTTCATTTGAACCCCAAATAGAGTCTTTCTAGCATATACATTCAAGAACTCCCAATTCACGTAAAGTATAATAAATTTCTTTTGATTTTGAATTGTTTATGAACATTATAAATATAAGCAATGAAAAAATAGTTATCTATGAAGGAAATTCCAAAATGGGCTCGGTGGCGGCATCCAATGTGTATCCTGTTTGAGTGCATAAAGAATACACCTGAAATGTATCCAAACAAAAAAATTGATTCTTTCATTTGGATATGTAGTGGATACTGAAGCATACACAACAGAGAGCTGGGGGGAAAAAAATCGTTTTAAAAGCATTCATAGCAAATACCATGCATTACTTTTTTAATGGGTTAGAGCAAAAAGAAGAAGAAAAAAGGACCCATAAGTTCTGGGGAGGAATTAAAAGATCTAGGAATGGGAACAAAAAGAACTTGTGCACTAAAAGTACTTCTATATATTATTATGTTGGCTTGTGGAAACAATTTCAGTTCATAGAAATGTATAGAACAGTTTAATGTATTTTGGTTTGATAAGTTAGGGCAAAGTGAGTAAGAAACAAAGAAAGTCTTCTTTTTGTGCAAAATATTGTCGTATCCTTTCTGTACCCATCTAATTTACTTTATGATTTTTGTGTATTCATCGCACTCTCAGTGATCACCGTGTATGCTTCATGAACAGTGATTGCTGCAGGGTAGTTCTAATTCTATACAGAGAAAATGTACGGTGGCAACAAGGTGGAGAAGAGTCAAATGAACCAACTCCATGCTCAACCTATTTGGTGTAGGTGAAGCGTCTTACCACTAAATTGCGCTTCGTTGTCACCAACTCCCTGCTCTCTCTATACATATAATATAGACAAAAGTAAGCCTGACATCACATGGCTGTAATCGAAGCAAATCTAACCGTTATGGTTTGCAAATTCGCTGATGCGCTGGGTAGTCAAACTTGTGTAGAATCAAAGAGTTGTGAGATTCAGAAAGACTGGTCCTAATTCAACTCACGTATGGCTTATGAAGTGGGTCGAATTCAAGTCAGATACTCAGATCTCACATACTTTGGCACAGCTTACAGCCCTCTCAAATCCCAAATCGTTAAAACTGATAGTTGGGGTCCATTTTCTATTATCTGAGATTATACAATATGAGTTTATGTATTTAAGGTGATTCAAGTTGAGACGAATCTGATTCTGTTCGCAAATATTAGAGTAGGGTTTAATAACACATAATAGTGTTCCAGTTCTTATCACCAACAGAGTCCCACTTCATGTATATGTATTCTATATATTATAAAATAGGATAATTAGGATTATAAGAGTCATTCTTAGAATGTAAGTAGGTACTTAAAATATAAATACATACTGCCTGTCGTTTGTACCTAAGAGAGAGGTCACGGCTTATTTTCATATCTCCTTCTTCTTCCTTTGTGTCTATTCTGTTTCTTGTTCTTTCATGGTATCAGAGCATTAAGGCCATGGCGGATGAATCAGTATCTTCTTCAAAGGTATCGTCTTCAGCTACCCAAGACACCATGGTTCAACCTTCTTCAAACCCTCTTCCCTTGTTCTTCAATATACAGTCTTATATGTCTCACTGTCATCTCAATGGAACAAATTACCAAAACTGGAGTTCTCTCTTTCTCTCTGTCTTGAAAACCCATAACCTTACTTACACCATCACACAAAAAGAACCTCCACCCGACACTCTCAAAGACGGTAGCTCAAACCCTATATTTGTTCTTTTTCCCCAAGCAACAGGTCTTGTTGCGGGATGGATTAAAGCCACGGTTAATGCCGATATACAGCCCCATATTAACCCATTCGAGACTGCTTTTGAGGCTTGGGATCTCCTTGCAAAAAGATTTGGAGTTACATCCTACATCCACATTCAAAAGCTCCAAGATCAGTTACATGACCTCAAGCTGAAACCCGACATGTCCATTGATCAGTACATTCTCCATGCAAAAACTCTTGTGAATTCCCTAGCCAAAGCAGGTGTCATTATCTCCGACACAGATCTTCACCGTAGAATTTTAGGTGGGTTGGGAGCCTCCTATAAAGAGTTCATAACAGTACAAAATTCGAAACTCGCAGCTTCAACCGACGATCTTCATGATCTTCTTCTTCAAGAGGAAGACCTTCAACAAAAATTTTCCAATCTTAATCTGAATCCCACCACTGCCTTGACAGCCACTAACACTAGTAATCACAATTCAAATCCATCAAATCATCACCCACAGTCTCATAGTTCGACAGACTATTCTTCATATCCAAACAGTAACTTTCATCAGCGTGGTGGGGGCAATAACAATCGAGGTCGAGGTCGAGGCAGAAGTTGCGGTCGTAATAATGGTCGCGGTCGAGGCCGTGGGAATCCTGGTCGTGGAATTTTGCCTAACCCACCAAACCACTTCTCTTATAACCCTACTCAGTATTCCAACCCACCCTCCCAGCCCAATCTTCCTTCTTTTCCCAATAACAAGTTTGTTCCTTTTGACCAACACCCCATATGCCAATTCTGTAACAAACCAGGTCATATAGCTCCTCATTGTTATAATCGACAGAATTATGCATACTCAGCACAATCCTTCCCATCCTACCCGAACCCACCTCCTTCTCCTTCTTATACTGAATCATCCAACATGGCCCCTGTCTCTTTTGTCCTGGATTCTGGCGCAACAAATCATATGACTCCCTCTCCTGATGTTCTGTCTCATTCTACTCCGTATACAGGTACTGATTATGTTCGTATTGCTAATGGTACCTCTCTTCCTATTTCGTCTGTCGGTCAGTCACGATTTATTCATAGAAATCGTTCATTTATGCTTACAAATGTTCTTTGTGTTCCGACCATGCATAAATATCTTCTCTCTATACGTCGATTTTCTGCTGATAATAATTGCTTCTTTGAACTTGACGGTAATGGTTTTCGTGTTAAGGACAACAATACCAAAGCGACAGTTCTTTCTGGCAGTAGTTCGGATGGCCTCTACCACCTCTCTTTTACTCCGTCTCTTCAGCAAAATCATTTAGCTCTCATTGGCGAACGTGCGTCTCCAAATCTTTGGCATGCTCGGCTTGGTCACCCTTCTTAGTGGATTTTTGATATTTTAGTTAATAAACATCGGATACCAGTCAGTGGTTCCGTCTCAAAACATAGTTTTTGTCATGTTTGCCCTATGGGTAAGTCTTGTAATTTGCCATTCTTGTCTCGTACTTTTCGTTCACAGAAACCTTTAGATATGCTTCACTTGGATGTTTGGGGGCCTTCTCCGGTTGTGTCTAAATCTGGTTTTCAGTATTATTTATCTGTGGTTGATGATTTCTCTCGCTTTACTTGGTTGTTTCCATTAATGCGAAAATCAGATGTATGTTCTGTTTTTGCTTCCTTTAAAGCTCAAGTTGAAAATCAATTATCTAATAAGATTTCTGCGATTCATACTGTGAAAACTATTCAAACTTATGGAGGGGGCGAATTTGTTAACCGTCAGTTTGCCTCATATTTAGTAGCTCATGGCATTAAGCATCATCTTACTTGCCCACATACTCCCCAACAAAATGGTGTTGTTGAGCGTAAACACCGTCACATTGTTTCCATGGGTTTATGTCTGTTGGGCCACTCTTCCGTTCCTCAAGAATATTGGTTGGAAGCTTTCTCTACTGCAGTTTTTCTGATCAATCGGCTCCCCATGCGGCAATTGAACTTCGTTTCACCTTACCAAAAGCTTCTTCATCGTGTACCTGATTACCGTTTTCTGAAAACATTTGGTTGCACATGTTTTCCATATCTTGGACCGTATAATCAACATAAACTCATGCCCAAGTCTCTGCCTTGTGTATTTCTGGGTTATGACCTGCTTCAGAAAGGGTACAGATGCTTAAATGTCCAAACAGGTCGTGTATACATTTCTCGTCATGTTCTATTTGATGAATCACATTTTTTATATGCCTCCAAGCCTACAGGAACAAGTTCTTTGCTTGGCCACTACCAGCCATCTTCTACAGCAGCTCGTCAGCAACATTCTGAGGCTGGTTCTCTCATCTACACACGCCCAGCTCCAGCTACTTCAGATCTGGTCCGTAGTCTTGTCCCATCTGCAGGGGTCTCCACAGATTTATGTCCAGATACAAGCCATGTTACACCTCGGCAAGCCTCTTCTGGTCCTGCTGCGTCAATTAACGACACTCCAGCACTTTCTCCCTCAACTACAGCTTCACTCAACAGTAATGGGCATGCTCTCACTCGACCAAGTTTTCAGCATAGTCCTGTTCCGCTTGTGCTAGAGCCTGCATCTCCCTCTTCTGGCCCCGTGGATTCTTCTACTTCAATGGACTCTTCACCTCCTCTTCATCTTCGCAATTTAAGTTCCATTATGGCTGATCCTAAGTCTAAATATCCTCTCCCATCGGCCTACGCAGCAGTGTCTACTTCTTCTCCAGATTTTGAACCACGAACTTATAAACAGGCTGCACCAATTGCTCATTGGCAACAAGCAATGCAGGACGAATTACATGATCTCTCCACGAATGCGACATGGTCATTGGTTCCTCCTCTCCCAGGCATGAATATCGTCGGCAGTAAATGGGTATATAAAGTAAAACGTCGTGCGAATGGTTCTATTGATCGTCACAAAGCCCGACTTGTGGCTCAAGGTTATAGTCAACAGGAGGGGGTCGACTTTGCTGAAACGTTCAGTCCGGTGGTTAAACCTCCCACCATCCGTTTCATTCTCGCCCTAGCTCAGTCTTGTTCTTGGCTGATTGAACAGATAGATGTGCGTAATGCTTTTCTTAACGGTGTTTTAAATGAGGAGGTGTTTATGGCTCAACCCCCCGGATTTGCTGATCCGCGTTTTCCGAACCATGTATGTAAGCTTCATAAGTCGCTCTACGGCCTTAAACAATCTCCTCGTGCTTGGTTCCAACGTTTGACTGACTTTCTTCTCTCACTCGGGTTCTTCAACAGCAAGACTGACAGCTCGTTATTTATCCGACATTCCCATCGTGGTACCATGGCTATACTTGTGTATGTTGATGATATTCTTGTCACGGGTTCTTCAACATTTGAGGTTTCCAATGTCTTGGATCAGATCTGCAACACTTTCGAAAGTCGTCGTCTGGGTCCTCTTGGTTTTTTTCTTGGTATTGAAGCTTCTCGGACACCTAAGACTCTTCAGCTCGCCCAAACTCGATATGCTCTTGATTTACTTCGTAAGTTCAATATGCAAGATTGTAAGCCAGCCCTCACTCATCTTGCTCCAGGATCTCACTTATCTGCCCTAGACGGTGATCCCCTTCCTGATGTTACTACATATCGCAGTATGGTAGGGGGTCTTCAATATTTGACTCTCACTCGTCCGGATCTTGCTTTCGCTATCAACCAAATGTGTCAGTTTATGCACGCTCCACGGACTTCTCACTTATAAGCTGTAAAATGGATTTTTCGGTATCTCAAAAGCACATTTTCTCAAGGCATTCAGTTTACTTCCTCTTCTGACTTTTCTCTACGTGCATTTTCGGATGCGGATTGGGCTGGCAACCCGGATGATCGTCGGTCCACAAATGGTGCTTGTGTTTTTGTTGGTCCCAATCCTGTTGCTTGGACCTCCAAAAAGCAATCTACGGTGTCTCGGTCTAGTAGTGAAGCAGAATATCGTGCCTTAGCAACCACAGCTGCGGAACTTCGGTGGTTCTCTTACCTTTATCGTGAGTTGGGTCTATTTCTAGATTCTCTTATGTTATTCTGTGATAATATCTCTGCTCTTCACATGTCCCGTAATCTGGTTTTCCATGCTTGTACTCGTCACATCGAGATTGATTATCATTTTGTCTGTGAACTCCAGCAATGTGGTTTTCTACGTTTGGCTTATGTTACCTCAACCGATCAGATTGCAGATATTTTCACCAAATCTCTTGCTCGCTCTCGTTTCCTGACTCTCGTGTCCAAGCTTCAGCTTCGATCTTCTCCGCCTTTGCTTGAGGGGGGGTAATAACACATAATAGTGTTCCAGTTCTTATCACCAACAGAGTCCCACTTCATGTATATGTATTCTATATATTATAAAATAGGATTAGGATTATAAGAGTCATTCTTAGAATGTAAGTAGGATACTTAAAATATAAATACATACTGCCTGCCGTTTGTACCTAAGAGAGAGGTCACGGCTTATTTTCATATCTCCTTCTTCTTCCTTTGTGTCTATTCTGTTTCTTGTTCTTTCAGGGTTCACCAAAGGATAGAGTCAACTCGATCAGATCATTAAGCTCAAAGAAAATGTCACTTAATTCAGCTAGAGTATGATTTTAAGGTTCGAGTTGAATCAGATTTGGAGACTTTGCTTTAGTCTGCAGCCTTAAAATTGAGCTACATTGTTGATTTTTGGAACAATTGCACCATGTAACATCAAATCAAAATCACCTCTTTTTGTCCTACTAGATGGTTTGAATGCCATTGTTTTAATCTCAGTTATGGCATATATTTCTCTTTTTTTTGCACCCATTAAATTTGACTTCAAGCACTTCCTAGAAGATATTTATCGTCATAAATTAGAATACCTCCTTTCCTGTTTCAATCTCAGTGACAGTTCTTTTCCATGTATCATCTGTAGTTCTGCATGAAGAATATATATATATATATATATATATATATATATATATATATATATATATATATATACATACATACATACATATACATATTGTTAGCGAATAAAGGGTATTATGAAGGGTGTTATGTGTAACATTATTGTCTAATATGCACGTATATATAAATACTCTAGCCTAACCTTTTTAGGGTCAAGGCTTCCAAATCATATATTCTTCTTCTGTTCTTCTCCGTTAATTTACATGGTATCAGAGCAGGTTTCTCCATAACAAACTTGGTTTGATCCACTTTTTTTTTCCTTTCTCTACATGCAAAGGTAAGGACGTTGCGTTCCTTTCTTGCGTCGCCGCCAGTCAGGCGATGCTTTGAGTTCTGGGAGCGCGACCTTGATTGATAGGCCAACCCGAGGTTGTGGTGTGGCAGCTTATGTTTGTGCACCGGCGTTTCTCCAGCGCAGGGTTTCGCAGTTCGAGGCGTCAACCGCCTTCCTTGTTCTACAAAGACGATTGAGTGCGCCGAGCGTTACAGCCATCACTTTGCTCCTTTGCAACCCATGCGCCACCAGGCGTCATTCGCCTCCAAGCGACGCCGAGGAGAGCTTTGTCGCTAGAAAACTTCAACCGCCGGTTCGAAGCCACGCCGCCACGTCACCGAATTTCACCGGAACTTTCACCTCATCAGGTTCGCCCAAGTCCAGGTAGTCAACCTGTGTGGTTAGTTTTCTAGGTTAGACGTGTGTTGCGACTCTACTGCTGCTTGTTTGGTTTCTTGGTACCTATTTTTTGTTGGGACTCTTGTGTTCTGCGTGTTATGTCGACTTCTGAAACTGTTTCGGCAATGATTACCACTCATAATAAGCTTACAGATAAAAAGCTTGATGGTACAAACTATATGATGTGGCATAAGGTGGTTAGTAAGAGTCTTATTGGCATGGAAAAGGGCGATCATCTCGCGAATATTAAAACTGGTGAAGGTGCGAAGGTTTGGATTCGAGGTGATGCATTACTCTTTGGCCAGATGATGAATTCCATGACCAATAATGTTGCAGAGTTAGTTTTACATACCGAAACAGTCAAAGATCTTTGGGAGTATTTTAAGGTGTTGTATTCGGGTCGTGATAATCTGAATCGCTTGTATGACTTGTCCATTGATGTGTTTCAACAGAATAAAAAAGATCGCACCGTGTGTAGACACCCCAATTTCGTACCCCTAGTATGTGACTGACATAAAATATCAAGAACTGTTAAAACTTAACGAATGTCAAGTTACAGGAGTCAAAAATGCGAAAGGAAAAGCAGGATGCGCGAAACAGTGAACTGCAGGGGGGTAAAGTGCAAAACTTTGAAACTCACAAAGCAGCATGGTGCCGCCAAAGAGGCCCATGGTGCCGCACCAAGCATGCCTTGGCCGCACCATGGGTTTCACTGTTCGTTGCCTGAGAGATGAAAAGGTACAACTCCTAAAGCGCAAGGTACAAGCTGCTGATGCACAAGGAAGAAACTCAATAATTCCCACGCTGCCCTCGCTTCAAGATAAATAGAGGGTCCGGCCTCTCATTTGCGTTGTTCGTTTATTTAAATTTTGATCGCAGCTGGCTGCCCGCGATCTTTCAATCTGATTAGTATGAGAGGTGCGAGATAGGTGAGTGGAAGCCCCTATAGTCTCCAAACCCCGTCCAAACTCTGCCAAATCAAAAACCCATAGGTTATAAGTGATCCCTAGCCTAGTTGTTAGGTATCCACCTCAAATCCCCAGTTCAAAAATCCCAAAGTAAGCCGTTACTCTGCCCGAGTAGCAGTGAAAAAAAGTCAATAAATTAAGTCTAGGTTCCGCCCAACCAAAAAGGCCAAAACCTACCCAAATAAAGGCGTCACACTGCCGAGTTGATAAGCCCACACTTCAAAAAATCAACACAACAACACAGACAACAAAAAGACTCCTCCCGAGGAGGACAGCGAAGCACACCACCGCTCTAAAAGGTAAAACCTTTAAGAACGTTGTTATTTTTATTTATTTACATTTTCTGTCTTTTTTATTTATTTTCAAAAGTTGTTATTTAAATCCGGCGCAATGTAGCCAATATAAGCCGTTATGCTGCCCGGATTAGATTAGGAAATATTATGTAAAAGAGTTGTTATAATGACCAAATATTCTTAAAATATGTTTGTAATTATTGGAAGGAGACGACTGCGAGTCCGTAAATAATGTAGCCACGAATGTATCATTTAAATTTCCCTTGTCAAAATAAGACCTTATTTATTTGCTAGATAAATATAACAATGAGCATACTTGACCAAAAGCGTTTTGAGACCGAAAGGCGAGTTGGGTGCCTAGCACCTTCCCAACTCGTAACTTAGCCTCCGAACCCGCTTTCTAAAATCTCGGTTTTCTTTTACGGTTTTCCTTTATTTTGCCTTAAAATAAAGGTGGCGACTCTAAAACTTTCGGATCCGGTGGGGCCTCGCAACACTCCCTCTTTGCACTTCTCTGTTCTCCCTAAAAAAGGGAGATCACGGGGAATGGAGAGTGATGTATTCCCATATCCTGGTATCTCCTAAACAAGGGATAACTTGATGCGAGAAACCCATAGCTCCCATAGCGATCTGATTGGGCCATAAGGCTATTTTAATAAATCCATAAGTGGGGGCGTCGCAATATATTTTCTTGCACTTCTCTATTTTCCCCTGAAAGATAAAAAGGGAAAATGAGAATGGAAAGGTAATGCATTCCCATATCCTGTTATCCCCGAAATAAGGGATAACCTGACATGAGGAAACCATTAGTTCCTATTTTGGATAAAAAAAAATCCACTCAAGGCAACCGAGGCACATTCCAACGTGCTAATATAGACAGCACTCCTCTCGCACTTTGGATTTCGTCTTCCCCTTAACAAGGGAAGGTGGAAGCGAGGCAGTGGTGTCCAGCATCCGCGTACGTGCACCCTATCCAGGCGCGCGGGCGCGGTGCACCAGGAACCTCACACCGTGACTTAGTACTTTGCAGATTTTAAGAAAATGTCTGAGGAATGGTGCACTTTGCTTCCAATTACAGTAGATATTAAGGAGATGCATGCACAACGTGAACAACTCCTTGTCATGGGTTTTTTAGCTGGCTTGCGACCTGAGTTTGAGTTTGTTACTGCTCGATCGCAAATTTTGTCAGGTACTGACATTTTCTCTTTGTCTGAGGCTTTCTCGCGGGATCTACGCATATCTCCCAAGCCTCCTCCGGTCGAGGGGGATGCGAGGTAGTCTTCTGCTTTTGCCGCACAAGCATTTCATGGGCATAGAGGTTCTGATCATGGTGGTCGTGGTGGTGGCGGACACAGAGGTGGTAGAGGTCGGGGTGGTCGTGGTGGTGATGATGCACATGGACGTGGAGGGAATCAAGATGTCAAGGTATGTTACCATTGTGGGGACACGGGGCATCTGCAACGCAATTGTTGGAAGTTACATGGGAAACCTACTAGTAACTGATTTGCTAATGTCGCTACTCATCCCGACCCTATTAGTCAATCCTCTCCTTTGACTGAACAGAAGATGGTTATGATGTCAGATGAAGAGTATGCTAGGTATACCCAATTTCAGGTCTCTCAACCGTCTTCATCTTCCTCTTCTGCAACCACTCTTGTCCATTCAGGTAAACCCACTGCGTGTCTTTCCTCCTCGAGTCGCAAATGAGTCATTGATTCTGGTACTACCGATCATATGACCGGTGATGCAGGTATTTTATCTTCCTTTACCACTTCTATATTGGCTAGTGTCACTTTAGCCAATCGGTCTTTTGCATGTGTTAAAGGGAGCGGAATCACTAGTATCACTTCATCTCAATCTTTCTCTTCTGTCCTTTACCTTCCTGGTTTTCCGTTTAATTTACTATCCATCACTAAATTAACTCGTGATTACAACTGTAGTGTCTAATTCTTTTCGCCGAAAAACTTCACTGTTGCCGGAGTTCAAGCCACGCGCCGGTGCGTCAGCCAGAATTTCGCCGCAACTTTCACCTCGTTAGGTTCGCCCAAGTCCGGGTAGTCTACCTGTGTGGTTAGTTTTCTAGGTTGGACGTGTGTTGCGACTCTGCTGCTGCTTGTTTGGTTTCCTATTTTTTGTTGGGACTCTTCAGTTCTGTGTGTTATGTCGACTTCTGAGACTATTTCGGCAGTGATTACCACTCATAATAAGCTTACAGAGAAAAAGCTTGATGGTACAAACTATATGATGTGGCGTAAGGTGGTTAGTAAGAGTCTTATTGTCATGGAAAAGGGCAATCATCTCACGGATATTAAAACTGGTAGAGGTGCAAAGGTTTGGATTCGAGATGATGCATTATTCTTTGGCCAGATGATGAATTCCATGACTGATAATGTTGCACAGTTAGTTTCACATACCAAAACAGCCAAAGATCTTTGGGAGTATTTGGAGGTGTTGTATTCGGGCCGTGATAATCTGAATCGCTTGTATACTTGTCCACTGATGTGTTTCGACAAAATCAAAAAGATCGCACTGTGACTCAGTACTTTGCAGATTTTAAGAAAATGTCTCAGGAATGGTGCACTTTGCTTCCAATTACGGTAGATATTAAGGAGATGCAGGCACAACGTGAATAACTCCTTGTCAAGGGTTTTTTAGCTGGCTTGCGACCTGAGTTTGCTACTGCTCGATCGCAGATTTTGTCAACATTTGATCTTTGTCTGAGGCTTTCTCGCGGGTTTTACGCATATCTCCCAAGCCTCCTCCGGTCGAGGGGGATGCGGGTGAGTCTTCTGCTCTTGCCGCACAAGCATTTCATGGCCATAGAGGTTCTGATCATGGTGGTCGTGGTGGTGATGTTGCACATGGACGTGGGGGGAATCAATATGTAAAGGTATGTCTACAACGCAATTGTTGGAAGTTACATAAGAAACCAACTAGTAACCGATTTTCTAATGTCGCTACTCATCCCGACCCTGTTAGTCAATCCTCTCCTTTGACTGAACAGAAGATGGTTATGTGATGTCAGATGAAGAGTATGCTAGGTAGAGCTGTCAAAATCGAGCCCGGCCCATAGGCCCGGTCCAGCCCACCCGACTTTTCAAGGGCCTGGGCCTCAATTTAGCAGGCACGAAAAAGTCGGGCCGCTAGGCCCGTGGGCCGTGTTTGGCCCGAGTTTAAAAAGCCCGAAAAGCCCAGCCCGGCCCGATCATGAAGTGAAACACTTAAACTTAATTACAAAATTAAAAACTAAAACATAAATCTAAAAAGAAAAAAACTATCAGACATTCATTTAGACCACTTTTTTTTTTCTTTTTTTTTCTTTTGGTTAGATACATTTATGACACAATATGATATATTTCCAAATCATTGTTCTTTTTTTGTTGAAACTCATATTCTAAATTGATGGAAGTGACACTTACAAAGAAGAAATGAAGTTGATCTTTCAAAATCTAATCTAGTTTAGTATGGTTGTGGTTAGTAATTTTATCGAAACTGATCTATTTAAAATGCTAGATTGTGTCGGGCGAATAAAAAAATGAACATTTGCTAGTTAGTAAGGTTTTGTAAACTAGAACCCGAAAAACTTTGTCTATCCTTAGAAAACACATATTAAAAAATTGGGGACAATATAATAAACTTCAATTTAGTTATAAATTTTTTTGAAAAAAATATCCTACAATTGTTGAAGTTACTACCTTTGTTTATATTTGCTTTGGTTGCATTTTTGCTTTGTAATTGTGTAAGTTAGACTAGTAAGTATGTATGTGTTTGAACTTTTGATGTGTTATATAATATTTATTAGCTAATTTGTGAGGTTTTTTTAATAAAAAAAAAATTATTATTTTTTTGGCGCATAGGCCCGAAATGTGCATGGGCTGGGCTTGAGTTCTAGGAGGCCCGCCACTATTTCGGGTCGGCCCAGCCCGGGCCACCATTAAGTGAGGCCCGGTGGGCTTGGGCCGGCCCAACCCGTTTGACAGCTCTAATGCTAGGTATACCCAATTTCAGGTCTCTCAACCGTCTTCATCTTCCTCTTCTGCAGCCACTCTTGTCCATTCAGGTAAACCCACTGCGTGTCTTTCCTCTTCGAGTCGCAAATGGATCATTGATTTTGGTGCTACCGATCATATGACCGGTGATGCAGGTATTTTATCTTCCTTCAACTCTTCTATATTGCCTAGTGTCACTTTAGCCAATGGGTCTGTTCCATGTGTTAAGGGGAGCGGAATCGCTAGTATCACTCCATCTCTATCTTTCTCTTCTGTCCTTTACCTTCCTGGTTTTCCGTTTAATGTACTATCCATCACTAAATTAACTCGTGATTATTGTAACGTCTCGAGCCCAAGAACTCGGTTCGCTACGTGTAGCTCACACACTGGCCCACTGAGCACGCAGCACCTTGGGTCATCAGGCCCACCTGTAGACACCCCAATTTCGTACCCCTGGTATGTGACATGACATAAAATATCAAGACCTGTTAAAACATTAACAAATGTCAAGTTACAGGGTCAAAAGTGCAAAAGGACGAAGCATGATGCGCAAAAGGATGAACTGCAGGGACCAAAGTGCACAAAAAATGGGAACTTTAAAAACTAGGCGCCACCCACATCAAAATTGGGCATGGCGCCCAATTTGCTCTTCCAGCGCCCAGTTTGGGCTTGATTGCGCCCAGTTTCCTTCACGATGCACTGTTCATTTGCCGTAAAATACAATTCGCTCAGCGCTGTGTACAAAATGTTGATACGCAAGGAAGGAAATTTAATTCCATCGATGTCCTCAATTCTTCCTATAAATACAGGCCCCCGGCTCCTCATTCAGCACACCTTTCATCGATAAAAAATTCTCTGCGTTCTCGTTACGCTAGAGAAATAGAGAGCGAAGTGAGATAGCGAGCGATCACCTCAAAAAAGCCTCGAAACCCTGTCAAACCTTTTCCAAACACAAAACCAACCGGTAGAAGTGAGCCTTAGCCCCCAGCCTAGGTATCCACCCTATTTCCCGGTCCAAAATCGTGGAAAAGCGGTTGCTCGCCTGCGATTTAAAGGCCAAATCAGCCAGAAATAAGCCCTTATTCTGCCCGATTTTCGTCTACCTCAAGCCAACAAACAACCAAACACAAACAGTTACTCTGCCCAAATCCCGAGGCCAAAAGTAACTTTCGGAAGCAGTCACTCTGCCCGAATCTTCACAACACTTCACAACACACAACAATAAAAAAGACTCCCTCTCCCTGAAGGACAGAGCGAGCACACCCTAGGCCGTCAGTAAGTTTTATTTTAAAGCTTTTATTTGTAAAAGTATTATTTCCAATCCGGCCCAATATAGATATATAAGCAGTTGTGCTGCCCGGATTTAGTTAGGAAATAGTACTAAATATAGCCGTTATTATGGCCAAATATTTTCAAGTATATTTGTGATTATTTGTAAAAGGGACAGTTGCAAGTCTGTAAATAATGTAGACACAATGGATGTATTTGTAGGCAGTTAATGCTTTATTTATATGTTAAATAAATATAACAAGAAGCATACTTTAGCCAAAAACTGTTTTGAGACCGAAAGGGTGAGTTGGGTGTCTAGCACCTTCCCAACTCGTAACTTAGCCTCCGAACCCATTTTCATTATCTATGATTTTCTTTTTGTTTTGCTTTATTTATTTCTTAAAATAAAGATGGCGACTCTAAAATATTTTGGATCCAGTGGGGCCTCGCAACATCTTTCCTTGCACTTTTCCGTTTTCCCCTAAAAGAGGGAAAATGAGAATGGAAAGGTGATGTATTCCTATGTCCTGGTATCCCCTAAACAAGGGATAACTTGACGTAGAAAACCCAAAGCACCCATAGTGATCCGAGATAGGCCATAAGGCTATTTTCATAAAATCCATAGTGGGGGCGCTGCAACATTCCTTCCTTGCACTTTCACGTTTTCCCCTAAAAAAGGGAGAATGGGAATAGAAGGGTGATGCATTACTATGTCCTGGTATCCCCTAAAAAAGGGATAGCTTGACATATAAAACCCAAAGCTCCCATGTTGGATCAAAATCCACTAAAGGCAACTGAGGCGCATTCCAACGCGATATTCCGACAGCACTCATCTCGCACTTTTGATTTCGTCCTCCCCTAGACAAGGGAGGGTGAAACGAGAGCAGTGGATGTCACCGCATCCGCACGTCGCGCCGCACCCTATCCAAGGGCGCGCGGAGCACGTTTTCCTAGGGAACCACGGTGGCGACTTCTGCTGGGGAGATCGTTTTATTTTAATAAATAAAAATGGAGGGCTAGACTTCAAGAATAACCAAAACTTTTTTTTCTTTTGTTTCTGGCTAAAGTATGCTTGTTATATTAATTTAAACAGTTGAATATTGCGTTCCTTTAACATCCGTGTCTATATTTGTGGATATGATCCTCCATCTTGCAGCAGTTTCATTTCAAACACTGTTATGGATATACTTGAAAATATTCGTATTTTTCAACAAAAAAAATTGCAAAAAAAAAATAATAATATATTTAGATATATGCAATATTTTACGTGCAATAATTTCCGGGCAGCACAACAAAAGGGCTGGGGCTTTATTTTTAAAATCTCTTCATTTTCGGCCTTATATTATTTTATTCTGTTTTATCTTCATTCTGCAATATATATATATATATATATATATATATATATATATATATATATTTGCATTCATTCTGTCATTTTATTTTGGGGATTAGGACTCATTTGTAATAAATAGGAATAGATAGATTCCCCGCTTTTCTTTCTATTTCTTGATGGTATGCTTGCTTGCTCGCGCTCAAACTAAAAGGCCGAGAAAATCCATAAATAACAGCAAGACATGTCATATCTGTTTTATTTTATGCTTTCTATATCTGGAAAAAAAAACTTTTTTGCTTTTTAGATACCGCACACACATGCACATGCATATAAATATATTCGGCGCTACCCTACACCCTGGTCAGCCTACCCCTTGCATAAGCCAACGTTAGATTGCATATAGATTCTCAGGACACTTCAAAGACCGACCGGTTTTTGCATTTTAAATCATGGGTCAGCCCCAGTCAAAAAAAATGTGCGCAAGTCAAAAAAAATGTGCAAGTCAAAAAAATATATATATACACTGGGGCTGATTTATTATTTTCAAATGCTCGACCTAGATCATTTCGAATGGTGGATCCCGAAAAGAGTATAGGCCCTTCGCTTTGGGATCGGTCAATCTCGGGAGTCAAAAGCGGTGGAATACGTTGGTCCTATACTGGAGAAAGAATCCACTGCTCCGAGGAAAAGTCCGAGGCTGTCAAAATTAAGCAGGTGCTTATCCGGTTAATTTGTAGGAATAATAATAAATAATAAAATATACTAATAAAGGCATGCTTTGTACTCCAAGCCCGAAAGCCTTCACCTTCGATACCTTCAAACCCATTTTCCTCGAAGCTGCCCGAATTTGAAAGAAAGCGAAGCGATCTTGGCCGGTTGATACGAAAAGTGCAATCAAAAAGTATCGAAACATATCGAGATAAAGCGTAAACGCCGGAGTACAGATCCGGGCAAGTATGGCGGCGAAAGTGAAGCGATCCGCATGGGTACAGTATATGGGGGCTTCGGGGATACGCCGACTCGGCAATCACAATGGCTAGACCAAAATTTGGGTGCAACGGGCGATCGTATAATGAGCCAAATGGCAAATGCAGTACAGCTTAAAATCCAGTGGTGAGGTAATCTCTTCCCTGTTCCCCAAGAAGCATCAACCTCACATATGCTTCCAAACCCAAACCCTCGGCCAAACACTAACCCACCAAACAACGACATCACTCCAAATCCTAACCTCCACCAACTCCCTACTACCCAAATGTCAACCCTTACCCATCCTATCCTCCATATCCTCTCCGAACACCAATATTCCCCGAGTCCAAGTGACCTCCCTTTTCTATAATCAACCCACTCCAAAAGCGGCCATATGGATCCCCAAGCTATAACCCGTCGGGGCCAAGTTACTACCTATTTACCTTTTAATGACCTGGTACGGTACGCAGAAGGAAACCGCAAATAACCAGGCCCAAAATCCACCGCTTACATCCCGAAATCACAAACCCAAAATCCATATCAACCCAAAATCCTTACTCTGACCCAAAATCCACAAACCCAAAATCCATATCCGGCCCGGAATCCTTATGCACGCACAAAATCCACGAACTATACAGCCAAAATCCATATCCAACCGAAATCCATATCCGATTTCAAAAACCCGTATCCGACCCCAAAACCGGCTCAAAATCCTTACCCAACTCAAAATCACTATCCAACCCAAAATCCACCGCCTTACATTGCTCGAAACCCATATCCGGCGACTCGGGAATCCATACCCGCTCAAATCCAACCCATAATCCATACCCAACCCAAAATCCTTACCGAAGCACCACGGCCCGAGAAATTAACCCGGCTTCCCTAATCCTGCCGGCATATACCTAAAACCAACTCCCCACCAAAATAAGGCCGACATGGAAAACATGAAAACCATGATGCTCAAACTTCTCAACAAAGGGAATTTTCTGGCGGATGCCACTATATCCCATTTTCTCAAAAATTTACAACCTTGGCTTTCAAATTCAAAATGCCACATAGAAAATTTTTGATGGGGTGGATGCCTATATCATTTAAAATCCTATTCAGCGGCATGGGTCGAGGGGAGCTAGCTTTGAAGCTATGGCTTCCAATTTTCACCTCACCCTAGTAGAGACGCTATATTTAAATGTTGTCGAACGGTATCACTACGAATACAGGACCGGATAGCCGAAGAATTCCTTGAAAGGTATAAAGACAACACTAGCCTAGAAAATAAAAGAGACCTTGAGTCATGCACCCAAAGGGAGAAAGAAACATGTCTTTGAATTTCGTCGGTGGAAAAGAAAGTTGGCCCCAAACTTTTGCAACGTGATCAAGAGTCATGGGATATTCATCAAAAACCTCCGACCCATATACCTAGAACACGTGCGGTATCTCGCTACGGCATGCTTTAAAGAAGTAGTGGAGATAGGGGTTCGTATTAATGAAATATACGGACCAGGGCAATTAAAAGTCAATACACCTTCTAGTTCTTTCCGATACTCTAAAGGAAAACTGACGCACCAACACCGGTAGTCAACATAGTAGGAGAAGCATGGCCACACCCAAAGCTATAGTGCTACGCCATGGTCCTATGGACCGAGCAGGTCTATCAACTCGGTTGGAGGAATAATGGCCCAAACAGGAATTTGAGGCGAGCAGTCGGCAAAGCAGGTACTATGACCCAACGGTTGCAAGCTCCTCGATGCACGTGATATTACAGGCTAATGGCTCGAGGAGTATTGAAGCCTTTGGAAAACTACACGGCCACAAACCTGCGACAATTGGAACCATACTCGGTATTGTGAATATCATCGTTCACAGTGGTCACCTCACCCGGCGGATGCTACACACTCAAAGAATGCTATCGGGATTTGATAGATGACAAGGTGATTGAAAAACCTCCTCCGGACCAAATCACAGGAGTCAATAACCCTTTACCTCAAATCAACATGATTGAGGTTGATGAAAAAAATCACTATGCCCAAGTTCAAAAAATTTAGCCACCCATTACCATATATCCTCGTTCCACTTTTCTCCATCTACATCCATAAAAAGCCTAGCTGCAATATGCTCTCTTGGGACAACTATCTGGGTAGCCAAAATACACGCAACATCGGAAAAAGCCACTTTGGTCGGTGGGGATGTTAGCCACCTTACTAGATGCGGAAGCCTACCAGCCAAACACGGAAAAAGGTGACCACTCGGGAAGACCAGAAGCGGAATCTTGGGGCTAAGGAGGTGGAGGATACTCTTTTAGCTCGAGATGAAGAAAACTTCGAGGCCAACATTTCCATCAGGGGCTTACTTTGTGCTTCAAAAACCACCCAGGGAACACTTGGCTAAATCCTTAAGTCGGGTAGTGGTTCCCATTGAAACCTCCCAAATGAGCTTACTCGGATGATCGGAAACATTCATTTTGGAAATGTCATAATGTTTCTTGATCTAGATCTGCCAAGGAAGGAGGCTGACCACATTGATAATCTTCATATCATGTTGTGGGAATAATGAAAAACGGGTCCCAGAGTTCGATGAAACAATGGGTCCTCTTTGAATGTATGTCACTTGTGACTTAGCCAAATTGGGAACAAAAAATATCGAACTCACTCCTTCCTCACAAGCGGTAAAGGCATATGACAACACCGGTCGATGTGTCAGGGGTGGTCACTCGATCGCGACTATTGGGCCTTAACCATGCCGGTCAATTCCAAGTTTTGGACATACCAGCCCTTTCGGCCTGTTATTAGGGCGCCCTTCGATCCATGGGGTAAGGGGTAGCTTCTAATACACCAACGTGTCAAATTCATCGATGACCACATAGTAATTATTACGGCTAGCAAGATGCGTGGAAAACAAAGGGCGAGGATATCCCAATCCTCGAGATAGAGCATGAAGACACGGGTATCTTCCTAGTGGTTTTGAGGTTATCCTCAAAAATCGTGGTCGCGCGCCCTTGAATACGGTCGGCATCCTTGGAAGGAAACCATCCCAGGAAACATGGTCCCTTTAAACATGTTCGAGGAAAATGAATTATATGCGGCTTTGGTCTTGGCGAAACCATCAAGGAATTGTTAATCTAGTCGGGATGAACTTAAGGAATGTATCCCTCCCTTTGGTCTAGGATACACGCCTACTGAGAATAGCATGGGTCATGAAACAAAAACATGAGAAAAGAAAGGCGAGAAAAGGAAAAGCGTCCCACACATCCCCCTCTCGACCATACTGGAAAAACCTTAAATGGTTACTTAAGTAAGGAAAGGGGAAGCGAAGCCTATCTCATGTTCCTGAGCCTTGGATAGTAAAATGGGAAAAAGATGCCTGGTTGGGAAATCTTTGAAAGATGTCGGTCTTCCACAAGCGGAATGGAGC